>KV907498.1:1141939-1168747 GCA_001990825.1 Aspergillus carbonarius ITEM 5010
TTGTTCCAACCCCCCCCCCCCCTACTATACTATACTATTAAGTATACTATACAGAGCTACTACGAACATCTACTCTATATTGTATATTGTATACTGGTACTAATATAGAATGTAGTGGCCAAGCCAACTATGCCGTCGCCAAAGCCGGCATCATTGGCCTCACCAAAACTATTGCGAAAGAATGGGGTCCGGCGTTTGGGGTCCGGGCCAACACCATCGCCTTTGGCTTCGTGAGTACCCGTCTGACTGCAGCCAAGGAGGATGGGGCGTTCATTACCACCCCTGACGGGACCAAGGTGGCCCTGGGGATCCCAGGGAAGCAGTTGGCGGGACGGAAGGGGGATGCGAAGACTCAGGCGTATCCGGATATTCCGCTGGGACGCCCAGCCAGTGCGGAGGAGGCAGCGAGGGCCATTCTGGGGGTGGCCAGTCCGTTGTTCTCGTATGTGAGTGGGGAGACCATTCGGGTGACCGGGGGGAGGAATATGTAATTGTTACTGTTTCTTACTATCATTTGTGAATCGAGTGAAGGATCTGATGGGTCAATGTGGAAGGTAGTATTGATTTGATTCAATGTCCAATGCGATATCTGAAGTCGCATTTGAAAGGTGGTAAGGGTGGTGATAGTGGTAGTACATCATAACTATAGTACAGGAAGTCGTCATCAATAGCCCGCGCCGGAAACAAGGCTGCGTATCATGTCACGCCAGGAGCACTGATCGGACTGGCCGAGGCCAGCCTGCTGAGCGCCCGGTGGCTACCCCTCCGCCAGCTGGCCCGCCAGGGGCCCTCGAGTGGGCTGGCTGTAGCGCCGGCTGACGGTTGCATTGCGTCCAGCCTTTTGGTGGAGCGCCTGGACTGCTACAGAATAGCATAGCAGGGACAGACGTCGGCTTGCCAGTGGCCAACGGAGTCCAAGTCACGGCCCCAGCCTTATTGGATAAGCGGATCAAAAGCCCAGTCAGATACCAGCAAAGGGAAAAAACAATCGTCTAGTCCTCATCTCTATTGCAGATATCGTATCCAAGGCGACCTCCGAGCGGGTCGCACGAGCACTCCAGGCCTCGCGGCCAGACAGGCGGCCCTGCAGTGGTGGGCAGGCCGCCGTCCATCCCCTCCGTTCCACCAGGAAATCCAGTCCGAAATCCAAAAAAAAACTATTTATCGACAGATTATGTAAAAGGAAGAAGAGAAGCGTCCTCACGACTCAGGTATCATCAAAAGAGCGACCCAGCGTGCCATCCAACTCCTAGCGGGAAACTCGATAATCCAAATGCAAATGCTTCATCTCGGCTGCGGGGTATTTTTCTTTTCTTCTTTCAAGCCAATGGTCGATGAAAACGCCGCCAACACCCAGTATCATGACACCAAACAACACAAGTATATCACCAGAAACCAAGAAATCCTCCCAAGGTGGTAACATATTAATAATAACAGTGTCTCAGTTTCTGCGCGGCCAATAAGACCTGGGCTCGCGGGGCGAGCCGGCAGAAACCCGTTTTCAAAGGGGCAATTTATGCCCACGGCTGAGTTCCAGTGGATGTCAATCCGGGTATAATATCCAAACTCCAGGGAATGGAAGCCAGTTGTAAAAGTGAAAGCAGAAATAAAAAGGCGTATGTCCAGAAAAGAAATCGATCTCCTCGGCTTCCCTCCTGCGGGAATAATACAATATCGCTGGAATTATGCAAGGCGGAGATGATCCAAAATGGGTGTATGAAAAGACCCAAATCCAGTGGGGTGTAAAAGTCGAAAGTATTGCCGTTAATCGTAAACCTGCGTTAAAGTGGCTTTTTTGGTGTTTTTTTTTTTTTTGGGCGTTTCCGTTTGCCCTTGGGGGACACGGGTTGTCCCGGTCGGCCAATTCAGCAGACGGGAATAGGGATGATAAAAGGGGTATGGGGGAAGAGATGCGGCTCCGGGAGGTCGCCGCAGGGAAGAAGGGGATCCGGGAGGAAGTCATCCTTGCAGTCCAGCTCGGGATCCAGTCCAACGGAAGACATCGACGACACACTGTCGAGGTCCGGATAGCCTTCCGTGAAGGACGACGCATCCGAGACGGCCGAGTCCGAGAAATCGGAGTATTGGGATGACCCCGAGGAGACGGAAGAGGATTGGGTGTGGAAGGTGTCCACGGGAACGGACACCGGGACAGGGCCGTTGACATAATCAACGGGCACCGGCCCAGTGGCAGACCAAGGGGTGATGGGGTTCATAGTAAACCGCGGGCACTCCAGGATCAGCTGGCGGAGCTCCGGGATGGTAATCCGCTTGGAGGGATCGCACTCAAAGATGCGGTTCAGAATACAGATCATCTCATCCGACAAAGGCAGGATGGACTTCAGGAAGTAAGGGTCCTTGAGATAAGCTCGGAACGTGGAATCCTCGATCGAGGCACGTTTCCAGGGGTTGCGACCGCAGGTCAGATTGACCAGGATAACACCCAGGCTCCAGACATCATTAGGGGCCGACTCATAGAACGACATGGGTCGGGGATTGGGTTGCTGGCATTCTTTGGGTTCACACCTCGTCAGCGAATGTCTCAGGGAAGGGGTGGGTGGCATGGGGGCTCACGTACCAGGCGACATGTAGAATGTGGACCCGCAACCAAAATCCGACGTGAGGTAGTCCGTGGTGGCAAGGCCAAAGTCGGCCAGTTTGACCGTCAAGCCCTGGTCCGTTACCAAGATGTTCTCCGGCTTGAGGTCCCGGTGGTAGATTCCCAGGGAGTGGCAGAAGTGGACGGCATCCAGGATTTGAAGGAAAACCCGCTTGACCAGGGGATCATTGCCGACGAAGTTGCCCTTCTCGGTGATGCTGGAGAACAGATCGCCCTCGGGACAGAACTCAATGACCACATAGGTGCAGTCGACCGAGTCCATGATGCGAACCAAGGAAACCACATTGGGGTGTTGGCTGGCCAGATGGTGCAGCTTGATCTCCCGCTGCTGGAACTTGAGCTGCCGGGGATCTAGCCCGGTCTTGTTGAGGGCCTTGACAGCATACAGAACATTGGTATGGATGTCGACGGCCGTGTACACCACTCCATAGGCTCCGACGCCGAGGATGCTGGTGAGTTCCAAGCGGTTGGCCAAGAGGAATCCTAGACGGTCTTCCGGAGCATAGCAACGGGCGATGGGCGGAGACGGCGGCGGAGTGGGGGGCATGGGGGGATACATGCCGTACAAGGGAGAAGGGGGTAGCATGAGCATGAGGAAGGTTGACACGGGGTAGAGAGTATAGGGATGGAGGGACAAGACTCGAGCACACCGGCAAGAGTCTCCTGAAGAGAGCAAGAAGGGAGGTGGGATGGGATGGTTCTTCTTCTTGTCAACGGCTGTAAGGGGTCGATATAAATCCTGGGGTCCAAAATCCGGTGGCGGGTTTCAGAGGGCCTGTACGGAAGAGAGAGCCGGGAACACAAAATGAGAGTCGCCTGTCTTGTTCCTTTTCACTTGTTCAGGGAGCCATTGAAGGAATGCAGTTGGTCAACTGGGAAGCAATCAAATCCTAGGGAATGTCCTGGTTGTGTTGTGGTGGTGGTGGTTGGTGGTGGAGTAGTAGTTCGAGGTGATGCTGATGGCGAAGATTATTTTTGGCTTATGGGGAAAAGTCCAGGGAAGTTGCACAGCCAGGGATGAATGCACAGTCCAGGGAAGTAGTTAAATGGGGGCCAGTGACCGGTTAATATGGCCGTGGGGGAGGGGGGAAGGGTATAAAGGGGCGGGTGCAGTGAAGGATAGGATCGGGGGGGGGGGCGGCCGAATGGTATAATATATGCAAAGCCCGGGCAACTATAGAAGCAGCAGTAGCAGCAGCAAGCAGTCCCGCAGAAAGAAAGGAAAAGCAAGCACAGCAAAGCTAGAAGAAAGACGATCGATGAGTTGACGGCGACTCGTCGGAAAGAGGAAAAACGATCAAACAGGCCAAGCGGACGGGAAAGGAGACAGGAACTAGAAAGGAGCAGGAGCGACGGAGGAGAGGAGAAGAGGAAAGTATAGGGAAGAGGTAAAAATAAGTAAAAATAAGATTAATATGATTCTGGCGATGATGGCCGGCCGATAAGAGAAGAGGTGGAGAGGAGCGAGTGGAGGACGAGAGGGCGAAAAATAGGGATCCCAGAAAATCCCCCCCGAAAATAATAAAATCGGGATAATAATAATAAAACAAAATTCAATACTCCATAATAATAATAATAATAATAATAATAATAATAATAACACCTAATCATCAGCAGCATCATCAGCATCATCATCATCATCCATCCCAACTGCCGCTAAGCCTGGGACCACTCGTGGCCAGAGCCACCCTCCCTCCTCCGACCTTCTCTTACCTCAGAGGCTGCAGCCGTCCAAGTCGAATCATCGCCTCAACCAGCCGGACCATTCAGAACCCCCCGATGCCTCCCCGTCACCCAGTGTACTCATAATCCCCTATGTAACTTCCCCGTTACATCTTCAGCCTGCGGCGGGATCCGCCACTGGATTGGCCGAGACGCGACACGGTGGAGTGGGCCTCCCCACCCGACTAACATGTATGATGCTTAGACTAGTTTAGGGTCCAGCTACAAATAGGAAAGGAATGGAACGGACCAACCCCACCGACCGACAAGGCCGCGGCCTCAACAAACCCAGATGGCGAACAGGACAACCACCCGCGTAAGCTGAGCAAAGTGGAATGGAAGCCTGGGAGGATCCATGATTCAACCCTCATCACACCCACTGGATCCTGGGTCCTGACTAGGAACGGCCACCACCGCCCACCCACGATCGAACTGGGGGGCAAGTCCACGGTCTGGCAAGGCGAAACCTCCTTACTACCAACTAGTCGGGTGGATCTTCACGACGGAGGAGGGGGGGAGGGGAGCCAAATGGGCACGAGTGCGTGGAGGGAAAGTCTAGCACCCCTTAGTAGGGGTCACAAGGCCAGGCAGACTTGGATGCCCGGAACTGTAGACCTGCTTTGACTTAACTCTTTCTCAACTCAACTCAACTGAACTTCTGTTCGATGAATGATCAATAGTAATCCTAATCAATTGGAAGGGAAAGGGTAAAAAAAAAAGATAAGAAAAGAAAGAAGGCTCCGCGCAGACCCGATGGCGACGGCCAATGCCGCCGCCGTCGTGGCTGTACCGGTTTAGTGGCCCTCTCCAGTTTACGGGACTGGGCTTGGATCGACAAGGAGGACAAAAGTGAATTGCCAGGAGGCGGTGTGGGTGTGACAGGTCTTTCGGGTGCAGATGCCCCACCCACACTGCATCCAGGCTGGCCCGGGCGGATCCCCTCCATTGGTTGCAAGCGGACGCGCAGGGAAGATAAATCCGCCCCCCGTGGGTGTGATTGGAGAGAGTCATCTGAGCAAGCACGCCTGGATGGGCGGCATTTTCCTTCGTCAAGAACCGCCCGATAGGTCCTGGTCGGCTGGTCCGGGGGGGGGAGGGCTTGGTCGCCTTCCAGACTTCCAGCCGCTGGGCTGGGACTTTGAATTAGAAGAAGGAAGGGGCGCACAAATGAGCTCATGGCACAACCCTCCGTCCCTTCCCCCGTCGATTGTATCAGCGCCCGGAGGCCCTGTTGGGTGGTAGGAATGAGGCTGGAGGGAAGGATGACTGGTTGAAAGGGGAGGAGGGGGAGGGTTCGGTGCCCCACCGTCCGTGTCTGAAGTTCTGAACTCTGAATGCAGGACGGGAGGAGATTGAGTGTCTCGCGCGGTATTATTATTATTATAATTCTGATTATTGTTCTTGTTGTTCTGGAGTTTTGACAGGGCACGACCGATCTCCAGGATCTCCTACCCATAGGGACAGGACTCCGTAATCCACCATATCTATCCACTCCGTACAACACGCTGGATCTTCGGTCATCGGTGTGGTAGTGAAACCTGAGGACACCACCGGGGTTCAGCCGGGAAGTCAGACCTCAAGCGGTGGCATTCATTGCTTGTACAGAGAGAAGTAGAATGGTCGTCTGTACTGCCAGCTCACGACTCCACCACATAGATGCCTACAGTTGGTTACTCCGAATGGTGATGCTGGGACAAAGTTTGAGGAGGCCACCATTGTTAATCTGCCCATATTGAGTCCAGGGCCTCATGGACCGACTATGACTAACCGGGGGGGGGGGGTCGGCGGCGGGTGGTGGTGGTGGTGGAGGAGGAGGAGGATTCGACGACGAAACAAATGGGTGTCTATACGAAACATTGAGCCAAACGGAGCAGGCTGGATGGGGCCCGGCCACCAAAATGACGGGCATGTCTGCCTGAGACCTGAGTCCCCCCCGTTCCTCGCCTCGCCTCGCAGCCAACGGTGCAACCGTTTGCCAATTGCCAGAGCCGGACGGAGTAGATCCCATGGATTGACACTCTGGACAGACCTCACCGTCTTTTTCCACAACGAACCACCCGTTGGCGATGATGATGATGATTCCTTCCCCCCTTAGGAGGTTATCCAACACAGCGACTAGTAGTACTATGATGTATTTCCCAGACTAAAGTTAAGGGACCAGCGACAACATCCGTTCCAGCAGGCGCCTTCTGAATCAACCCGACACCAACAACGACCAAACCTACCAGTAGGTACCTCGATAGTAGATACCCTGCTGCCAGTGCAACCGAACTCAATAAAGTGAGGCAAGGGCGCCGGGGCCAATGACGGCTCAGTTCGTCCGCTTCGAGAATCTCGGATGACAGCCATGGCGCGTGATGATTGGCTGCTTTGCTGCCACGTTTGCTGTCCGAGGGGTCGAGAGTGGGACTCGGGCAGCCAGGCCTGCTGGCCATTGGCTGGCGGTAACGCATTGTCCATGCTGCCATGCATGAGCGCGTCGACGAATCGAGGCTGGGTTGTGCACGGACCAGTCTGCCTACTTGGTGTTTGTATACCTACTCAGTACTGTACTCACAGTACAACCCCCTCCCAGCTGCATCATGCACTATATAAAGCAGTCCGATCCACCAGCCCCATCAAAACCCACCCCCCTCCTTCCGAACCAAAGACATCATTGTAAACAACAGTTATCAAACAACTCCTACACAGGAATAATGTGGACTGTGAACTGGACTATGGACATCACACCGGTAGTAGGAGAACTAACTGTACCTGTACCACCTCGGAGAATTCTCAATTGGCCCATCGACTATTTATTCAGCCTACTCAATCTTAGGTAGCTAGATCTTTCGCCCTACCTATCTAGGTACCTATCGCCCAAACCCGTTCAGCCCTCCGTAGGTACTCCGTAGTAAGTAAGTATAGTCCGTACTATCTCTAACCTACCTACCGATGTATACTCCGTATCGGGAATTGCTTTTGCTTTTGAACAGTGTTACTGCCGTTCCTCTTTACAGCCGCCAATGGCTACCCTACCTTGAGAGATTGGGATCTGCGGGGACTGAACTTAGGGAGAAACAAGTTGCCTACTTCACTAGGTACTTCCATACTACCTCCCTACAATCCACCAAGATAATATCTCTCTGTACTCCATAGGCTAAGTACATAAGTAAGCAGGTAGGCAGGCAAGTATGATACCTGCGGGCAGTTCATGTACGGCGTGGCTATGTACATGAGACCTGCTGCTAGTAGCCTAGCAGAGTATGGAGTACATGCCGAAGAATTGTGTCGGGCTGTGCTGGACAGACCCCCGATTATACTTTTAAGAATGGAGTACATGTATGTCGGTATGTGTGTATGTAGGTATGTAATGTGATGGGGGGGTATGCATGCTATGCATATTTGCCTTGTTCACGTATTCAAGATGCAGTATCCACTTATTCATCATACTTGGGTACGCGCAGTATAACTAAGCCTATCTATGCATATTCATAATATTGAGGATAGTATGGATAGTTATGTAAATAAGAGAGAATGATAGAGGAGTAAAGAACTCAGTATGGAAACACCCAAATTACTTACACTTTCATTCACTACTATAAGCACCATAGTACGGAGTAGTACATGGTCATATCACATCACTATAAGCATATACTCCGTACTCCGTAGTTCTATCACATAAAGAAGCAAGTATCCCGAACCCCCATAACATGAATCACATAACTATATCTAGACTATGACCCATCCACGATCAACAACCAAAAAAAGAGACAGATAACACAGATAGATAGATAGATAGATAGATAGATAGATAGATAGATAGATAGATAGATAGATAGATAGATAGATAGATAGATAGTTCCAAACCCAAAAGCAAAGTATACAACCTACCTACTACATAGTATGTACAGTGTACGGAGTATACTCATTACCCACGCTAAGGAATCATACTCCGATGTATGTAGTATGTACTCCGTACACTATAACTGAATGCCTATCAAACAAACCTATCTTACTACATACCTTCAATAAACCCCATCCATGATCTCATTAATTCCCCGACCTACAACTAAATCCCCCTAGATACCTATTCCTAATCGCAATTACCAGGACCGGTAGAGATCACCACACCACACCACACCGAACCAACCTTGACTTTTTTTTTTTTCCTTTTCACAGCAACACCATCTATGTCAAACCATGTATGCGGGAACAGCATCCCCATCCCAATCCCAAGGTTGGCATCTGATGGAGTAGGATTGTGGAGCTCGGTCAAAAGATTGGGGCGGGACGACAGCCCGACAGCCCTCATCGGATGGATAGCCTACCTACCTCGGTAGAGGGATAGGATAGGGCTGGGTGGCTGCCAAGAGCTGAGCCTCATTCATCATCATCATGACCATCATCATCATCCTCGATGCATCGATCAATGGATACATTCTAGAAAGTACGACATGGCACGACTCACGACGGGCTCGCCTCCCGAGCGGCGGCCCATGGACCCGGAGTCTCGCCCCGTTTGCCACTGCGCGCCCCGGTCGGATCCATCCGCCCTTTGTTCGTCGGTCGAGTCATTCTGTCATACGCTACAGTGGCGACCGGGGAATCCTACGGAGGGCCTCTACCGTGGCTGTGGATACCCGATTTATATTTGTGAAAGAGACGCAGTCCTACTATGACATAATATGTACAACGGGTGGCCGCCAGGACGCATCCATTACGCTTTGGGCCGGCAAAGGAAGGGATGCTTCAACGCCTCCGTGGGCGTGCACCGCTTCTCTGGGTTCAGACTCAAGCACCGGTCCAGCAGATCCACGAACTGGGCCAGCTCTTTCGCCTCGCTGTCCGTCATCCCCCGCGTCTCCTTGCCTCCCATCAGTCGTGTCTTCAGATCCCGCGTAGGCTTCTTGAAATCCAGCACCCGCGTGACCGGCCGGCCGGTGATCTTGTCCTCTTCCATGCTGAGGAAGTTGAGCATGTCATCGAAGTGCATCGGCGTCAGCGACCCTCGCCGCAGAAGCTTCGGTGGGTATTTGCCACGGCATTCCATGATGGAACGTAGCATCTGGTTGTTATTGCGGCCCGTAAACAAAATCTTGCCCGTATACAGCTCGAACAAGGTGCATCCAATCGACCACACATCGATGGCGTGATCATACGGGATTCCCAAAATGACCTCTGGCGCCCGGTAGAACCGACTTACAAGGTACGGGGTGATCTCGTTGTCCGTCGCCGGGGACGCGGATCCCAGGTCGCAGACCTTGAGGATGTTGCGCTGCTCGTTAACCAGAAGGTTGTCCGGCTTCAGGTCCGCGTGGAGGATGTTACATTTCCGGAGTAAACTGAGCCCGAGGAACATCTGCTGGGCGTAGGCCCGGATGGCCCGCAAGTTCAAGCCAACGTCGCGTCCGAATTTCTTCAGGACTTCGCGCAGGTTCATGCTCAGGTTCTCGAACACCATGCAAAGATGCCCCTTGTGGTCGAAATACCGCTCAAACTTGATGATGTGCTTCTTGTCTTCGGGGTCGGCCTCGTGGAGCTGCTCCAGGATGCCGATTTCCTTCATGCCCGCCTTCTTCATCGTATCATTTTGTCGGATGATTTTGATCGCAACCAAGCCGCCAGTTTTGGAGTCAGTGGCGCGTACTACCGATGAAAACATGCCCTTGCCAAGATTCTGCTGAACATGGTATCGCCCGTTGATCAACTCACCGAGCCGTACATTGTAATATCCTTCCGGGTCGTCCCAGTTGTCCATCATGCTAATGTCGAGCTCCTTCGGCTGCGGTACGGCCGACTTGGCCGATGCATGCGTCGGCTGCGCGGTGTCCTGCGTGTCTTCAGCAAACATATCGTCGTCGTCATCCTCCGCAAACATGTCATATGGATCCTTCGCTTTGGGCTCGGGGGGCTGGACAGCGTCAGGCAGCAGAATATCCTGCCGCGAGGTCTGCGTTTCATCGTAGGACGCCGCAGACAGCTCCTCATTCACACCGCCAGTACTATGCCTCTCCTTTTCGGCTTTCATGTCCAGAGTGGGGTCGTAATCTGCTGCAGACGGTTCGTCTTTATCTTCACCGTTTACCGGTGCACCGTTGTTCATTAGATCAGCATCTTTGCCTATTTTGAAGTCGGAGAACGACTCCCCTGGACTATCAGCAGGTGTCTGGGGTGCTGACAACGGTGCTGCTTCTGTTGATGAACATGTTATTAGCCTCCAAACTATAACATCCAGCTTGGACTTCATAGATCAAGCAGACAGGGCAAGCTTACCAGAAACCGCGCTAGTCGATGCAGCAGTATCCACGCTCGGAGTGGACGAATCTCGGCTGCTACCAATGTGTAGCGCCTGCAGCCGCATCGGGGTGGCCTGGCCTCTGTATTTAGCCCGAATTGCTTCACGTCGTTTGCGGCGGGCCTCTAGCTGGGCTGCTTCGTCCACGGGCTCGGAGGGAATGTGCTCCTCCTGAGACTCGGGGATTTCATTCATACTGGAAAACGAAGTTAGCCCGGTCAAGGGATCGCGACAGAAATCAATCCACACACCTATCAACATGGGGATGAGAGGTTGCAGAAGCTGGCTGCACCTGAGGTTTCTGAGTTTCAGCATATTGTTTAACACCTGGAGCGACGACTGGAGTGTTCCCTCGCTCGCTCACTGACTGTTCAATAGAAGGCCCCCTCCTGTGATCCCGAGAGACAGTACTCTCCTCTCTCGGAGATTCCCACTCATCCCCCGAATACTGTTTCGGCTTGCGAACTTCGCGATATGGCGACCGGCTCCGCGTGCGAGCGCGTTTCTCTCGACGGCGATCCGAGTCGTCACTGTACCGGAGGCCATCGCCGTAGTTCTCCTCGCGATCGTAGTCATGATACGGCCTAGCTCGTCTGTCGGATTGACCTCGTCCGTAGTATCGGCTATCATCGTATCGGGAGCCAACGCGTCGGGGCGGGTCGTGTCGGTATCGCCGGTCGTCTTGATCATAATCATAATCGCGATCATAGTCATAGTCATCGTCCCGGCGACGCTTATAGCCTCTGTGGTCTCGGTAGGGAGAGCGGGACCGCGTACGCGATGTCGACCTGGTCCTGGGCCTGGATCGCCGACGGCGTGGCGATCTGCTCAAGGCGGGCGGAGACCGAGTCACGGATGCAGTACTAGCTCTGGTGGGACGGTCAACGATGCTGCCATTAAGAGGAAGTTTCGACGTAGTTGCCTTCGTCTCTGAACCTGATTCGATGATCTCACCCTCCGAAGGGGTCGATGGAGACCTCGACCTGCGTGATGCCATAGCTGCGATGCACACCAACAGGGACCCGGGGTGAACTAGAAATGCGGCTGGCTCTTCGAGCAGCTTCAGAGACCGAACAAGTGAGGTCCGGTTAGCAAGAACGTTTCCGAGGACGCGTGATTTGGGAGAGGTGTATTGAGAAAGTCCAACCGGCTGAAGATGCCACGGCCCTTGCCCTTGACTAAGTACTGTCTGTCTTCAAGAATAGTACAAGACAGTTCTGTGGTTTTGAAATAATTTATGTTCGAATTATTTTTAATTTTTTTTTTTTAATTTCTTGTTGATTGGGAGAATTTCTGGTGGTCCTTTTCGGATTTTAGAAAAACAGACCGAACCGTGTGTGACGATTGAACCAGGATGGCGAAGGTGGGTGGAGGATGGAACGACGGCGGTGGAGGCCTTGCAGCGATGCGAGAGATGGAATGATGGAGGAGAGCCTGCGGTGCTGCCGGGCGGTGAGACGAGCCCATCGCCGAGATTTCCTCCCCCTATCTAACCTTTTCCGCGCTAGTGGCTCCCCGCGGGACAATCGCTGATAAGCAGCCGATTTTTTGCGCCGCCCGTTTCTTCCCCTCCTCACGCAGAAACGCCACTTTCATTCCCTCTCCAACACCTCACTACTTATCCAACTACACAATGGGCGGTGCAAGCAGAGAAGGTAACAGACCCGTATCCACCATAGAACATGTCCAACCATGTATTAACCATGTACTAACCATCATGTACAGGCGGCAAGGTCAAGCCCCTCAAGGCGGCCAAGAAGGACAAGAAGGATCTCGACGATGATGACCTCGCCCACCAGGCCAAGCTCAGAGCCGGTATGTCCCTATGTTTTGCCGATCCGAATCTTGTTCGTCCTCCGATGCTAATCATTCCCGGTTTGCACAGATGCCAAGGCCAAGAAGGAAATGATGGAGAAGGCCAAGGGCAAGGGTCCCCTGAACACCGGTGCTCAGGGTATCAAGAAGTCGGGCAAGAAATAGTCGGGCCATGGGGATTTTTTAAGCACATCCTCACGAGATACAACGAGCTACGATCCACGAACACAAAGTGGAGGATTCGCATTGGCATGGAGCACTATTTCCCTGAGCAACCATTTTTCTTGATACTTATTTCTCTTCAATAATGCACCTTTCGTCGTCCACAAGTAACATCCATAAAAGAACAGAACGGAACAGAAGATCCGTTGGCTTCCATCCTACAACACGCAGAATCATCCATATCATCAATCACCAGCATCAGCTTGAGGATAAAGAGCCTCCCAACAAGCGGAAAGGGTATCATTGCGCACTGCACAGTAAGAAAACAAGACGCCCCACTGGCATCGTTAGAAAGAAGTAAACATGAACCTGCTGTATGCTGTCCAAGGGTATTCGCAACGCTGAAAGACACGACCCGGCCACTATCCAGCAGCAGGACATCTGACCAAAGAATAGTGCAAAAGAAAATAACATGGCAATGACAAGAGAGGGGAAGTGGAAGGAAAGAAGGCTTAAGGGGATACCCAGAAAGAGGGTCCAAGAAACCATGGCTGATGTTCAACTGGTCACTCGTTTGACCCATAGGCTGGAGCCCCCGCCAAACCCAAGATCGTCGCGCTTCTTCCAGGCCCGGAACAGCTTCAGACCAATCTCGTGCTCCTCTCGCTTGATTTCAGCAAGTTCGGATTCAAGACTGGCCACGGTCCGCTTCACTTCGTCTCTGGCGGCCATATCGTAAGCAACGGAGCTAGGCTGGATCACTTGAGTTAACTCATAGATAATCGTATTGATATTCGCTTTGCGGCGCGCCAGGGTGTCTTTGCGAGCTTCCAGGGTGTCGATACGGTTCTGAACCTGTTCCTGCGGCGTGACCTGTAATTGATCCTTGAGGGGCTCGGCTTCAGTGGCCTGAGAAGGTGTGGGCTTCCTGGTGGGCTTTTTTCCAGGCGCAACAACGCTGGGTACCGGGCGTTTCCGAGACATGATTGATGGAAGATGATCGGTGGACTGAGATGCTGCATCCACGCTACCCCGCGCGCTTCCGATGGAGCTGCCTGTTTCCGTGGGATCGTATGTAGTTGCACTGAACCGGCTCGCCGGCTCCTCGGCCAACTCATCGGTTGTTAATCTGAGGTCAGCCAACGATGACTCCCAGTCAGGCTCTGGAAAATCAACACGAGGTGGCTCAGCACTGCTGATGCTAGTGGTCAGAACGGGTTCCTCGGGTGTTCGTGTTCGGAGATTATCCCTGCTCGTTGCGTGCTTAACTTTCTCTGAGGCCTTCGGTTTAGGATCACCAGCCGTAATAGTGGTCACGACAGTTGGCACAAAAGCGCAGGCAGCAGCATAATCGAGAGTCATGCTGTTCGCTTCTCTTAACCTATCGTTACTTCGCGACATCTTCACCCGTGATGGAGATTTAGCTCTCGGCCTTTCCTGGATGGGCGTTACTATCGGAGATCGTCCGCTAGGTCCCTTCCAAGGCTCGCGCACGCCGGGCGGAAGTATGTTCTCGGTTTTCGATAGCCGCGTGCGTGGTTCCGATGGTTTCTTTTTGGCATTGAGATGATCCTTGCCCCAGCCGAAAATATTCGAACCGTGGGACGATGGAGGCTTTGCTGTGATCTCCGTGCGGAAAGAAACACTGCCAGGAGTATTCTGGCCAGATCTGCCCAGGCCACCGGGCGACAGCTCGCCTGAAAAGTTGTCCCATCTGGTTGCGTAGCCTCTGGAGGACTTTGGTGTCTGTAACCGGTCTGCCTGGGAGTCGGCGCGTTTGCGCAAGACGGGCAGCTGGCTGGCAAATTTGGTATTCTCCTTGTTCTCCATTGAACCGGTGCCTAGATCGTATCGAGGTTCGTCCTCTATAGGCGAAACACGCGAGCTGTCGCGACTTGCCGGCGGGCGACCGAAAGAGATGGGCGAGTCCGGAGGTGAAATACTTGCACTGTCGGGCCGACTTAGGTCGTGATTGAAGGTGGCTGATTCCAGAAGATAATTATGTGACAAACTGATAGAGCGCTGGTGATACGGGTCACCACTCGCACTGTCCAGAGCATGGGATGAGGAGGCGACCCGTCGACCCGTGTCGGGGCGTTGTGCAGGAAGGAGCGAGTCCGTAGGATTGCTGGAACCGGTCAGAGAACCCAGTCATAGTAACGTTGGAAGAAGGAAGGGACGACTGACCGTGCGATTGCCGGGCGAGTCCTGGACTGGGCCAGGTTGTCGCTGCTTTGGCTGCCAGGAGCGGGGGACAGAGACCGGTAGACACTATCATCCAAGGTCTTGTCGATCAGGGTGGGATTTCCGATCACCGGCTTGCGCGATCGGTTGAAAGACATTTTCCCCCACATTTTGTCTACACAAAAGGGATTTTGCGCGGAAAGTCTGCGGCCAAATGGTGCACCAGGTAAGTATGAACCCCGCGAGGCTAGACTTCGAGTCGAATCGTCCGGAATGTGACCGGTATCAGTACATACCTCGATGGGGATTTCTAGAAAGGAATGAAAGGGCCAAGCAAGGAGTGACACCACAACGGTCGAGGATTAACATAGAAAATGCAATTTGGTGAAGATAGATGGGCTTCATGCAGCTGACATGCCGGCACGTCATTCAAATGAAGCAAAAAATCGATCAAGCTCAACAAGACGAGGGACGGGGAGAGAAAGAAGAAAGGGACCAGCTGATGGGAGTGAGCGGGTGATTAAAAGCAGCCGTGGATTGTGATAACAACTACAGGCATTGAACAAAAGACAAAGCGAGGGGAAAGAATGGGGAGAAAGCACACGGCCAACGGCTATCTGCCCCTCCTCAAACAAACCGGTTTGCCTGCTGGAGGCGGAGAAGAGAACAACAATGATAATAATGAATGGATGGAGCAGAATGGATCCGAATGGGCACGGAGAGAAACAAGTGACAGCAGCACCTGGCGCCGGGGGGCTTGTTTCAGAATCATTCGGTTAGTTGAGGCCGGTCCTCCATTCTAATTTTAACTGTCCCATGGTCGAGAGCAGTCCAAACCCCATCGCAATTAGAAGATCCCCATGATTGAGGTCTTAAATATAGTAGCGATTAGCAATTGGCAATTAGCCATCCTCTGTCGCACGATCTGGCACCTCCGAGTGGTTCCGTTCCGGTTTGTTTGATGATCCTTTTCTTTGGGCTAATCATCCGAGCGTAACTACGGAGGAGTACTAAGAACGGGAGTCCGTAAACAAACCCGCCAGCCACCCGGGAGAGATACCTGACCATCCAGGCATCCCCTGCACGTGCCGATAACCCTCCCGTACCGGTATCTGTACCGTACCGAGGGTGTCTCCGCACGCAATCCTCCCTTCCTGATTGGCCAGCCTCCTCGACGTCGTCATAATCGCGATTCCCGCCGCCTCTCCGACATCAGCGTCATCATCCTAATTTCATCTCCATCATCTCCATCATCTCCATCATCTCCATCATCTCCTCTCCAGGTCTTACAACATCACCCATCTACGCAGCAATCATCCATCCACCATGTCTTCCCCAGGTACCTCCATTCTCCCACATCCCCAGATTCAGAACTAACATACACTCACCCTAAAGACAATGCGGTCCCGCCGCCCGCCGAAGTGTCAGTTCCCACCACCTCCCTCCCTCTCATCCCATCCCATCCCATCCCATCAAACACACCACCACTAACCCCCTCCAGCATGACAATCGCCTCCCCAATCAACCTCATCCTCCTCTCCCTCTTCGTTATCCTAGTGTACCTCCAACTCCGGCCCAAAGCCCCCGTCAGCCTACCCAAGGGCCCTGCCCCCGTCGTCTTCCGCACCTTCACCCCAACCACCCTCCTCCCCTACAACGGCGAGGGAAACCAACCCGTCTACCTTGCTGTCCGTGGTCGTGTATTTGACGTCACTCCGGGCAAAAACTTCTACGGACCGGTATGTTGCCTATCCCTCCCACCTCGGTATTCAGCCACGGCGGACGGAAGCGAATGACTAACGGGTGAGATGTGTAGGGCGGACCGTACGAGAACTTCGCTGGTCGGGATGCGTCCCGGGGTCTGGCTTGTCAGAGCTTCGATGAGGAGATGCTCACCAAAGACCTGAAGGCTCCGTTGGATGACTTGAAGGATTTGGATTCGGAGCAGTTGGAGAACCTGCAGTCTTGGGAGGAGCGGTTCTCTGAGAAATATTTGGTTGTTGGGAAGTTGGTGGCGGAGGGGGATCCGGAGGCAGCTAATGCGTGAGATTGTGATCTATGAAGGTGTGTATGATGTTGGAGTTAGTGTAGGGTTAAAGTAGGGTTGAATGAGTGATATGGTTGGACCTGAGTGGGATGGTCACGTGCAACTGCTATTCTAAAAGCGTCTGGTTTGATGGTGAATGTGACATGGCTCGGTGGGTTAAAAGGATTTGGGATCCGGGGTGTGTGGACAACTGTTATGGCTACCTAGATTTCAGGATAATTGTGCCATTGTACAATGGATGATTTGGAACTTCTCAAGCAAGAATACATTAAGCCACAGTTCAACCCCCTTGCCCAATTTTTGCACCCTTCAACTAAAAGCAAGTATCATAGACCGTCTCAACCGCATATTGCAGTCATTATGTGATGTCATAAAGTCGTATCCCACGAACAACGCCCAGCCGGCAACATGAACATCGAAGAATCAGATTGGTTTACAGTTCGACTCGAAGGCTCTCGGCAGCATCGGAGCCCTTAGCCTGTGCCTTCTCGGCGGCTTCCTGGCCTTTAGTCTGTGCTTTCTCGGCAGCCTCCTGACCCTTGGCCTTGGCCTTCTCAGCAGCTTCCTGCCCTTGGGCTCTGCCACTGGACGCGCCAATCTTTAACTGGTCCAAAACCCACTGGCTGACATCCTGCAACTTAGCAAAGATGGTTCCCTGGGGGCTCGAGGTACCGTATCGGAAGTATTGGGAGTTCCGACGAGCAGCCGCGCGTAATTCGTTGATTCCAGAACCCTGGTAGACCGGGATGCCGTATGAGTCAAGGTACGCCTTGAGGTCGGAATGGGTCCAGGTATCGAATGCGGAATCCTTGGCTGCGTCGGTGGCCTGCGCCATGTAGGAGGTAGCAGATGCGAGGTTGGTTCCTCCGGACTTGGAAGCCTTGGCGTAGGTGTCCTGGGCTTGCTTTACAAGCTCGTCGCGAGTGATATCCGCGCGGTGAGACGCTTTAGCATTCATGGATGACAGGTACTTCCTGGTACGATGTTAGACAACTACTTTAGTGGTTAAGACTCGTAGGCCGGGGTCTTACTTCAAATGCTCGGTATCCCAGGTATCAAACGTCCAGGCAGTCCAACCAGTGGCTGCCTTGTGGCTGTTGAGCCTCACCTTAGCGAGGAGCTCATCGCGCTTGCTGCTCTGAGGCACAGGAATTCCGCGCGCATCAAGGAATGCCTTCAGACGCGAGTCAGACCAGCTTTCAACAACGGCATCGAATGAATCCTGAGCCTTGAGCTGTGCGTCATCGGTAGCTTGGGCGTACTGGTTGCCAGCCCTAGACGTAGCGGCACCGATGATCTCAGTAGCAGTAGAAGAGATGGTGGCAGAAGCCTCGGACGCCTGGCTGACTAGAGAGGCGCGATGTTTTCTCGCTAGAGCCACCAGTTCATTGCGTCTAGAACCCTGTGGCACTTTGACACCATGCTCATCGAGGAAGTTCTTTAAGTCCGAATCAGACCAAGCTTTGAACAAAGCATCGCTCAGAGTAGCCTGTGCAGCTTCTGCGGAGGCGGACGCGGATGCGGCGATGTTCTTCGCATGTAGACTGGCCAATCGAGCGTTCCGGCGGACAGATGCAATAAGCCTGTCCCGCGTTGTGGGTTGCGGAACCGGCCAGCCACGCTCATCAAGCCATTCCTTCAGATCAGACTCTGACCATTGCTCATAGACCCAGTTACCCGGGTAGGCGACAGCCTCCCCAAGCTTGTGGGCGATAGTCTCATAGTTTTCACGAGCAGTTTTCAGAAGAACATCACGCTTGCGTGGCTGAGGAGCAGGAACGCCATGTCGATCGAGGAATGCCTTCAACTGAGAGTCCGACCACCTGTTTGTAGGTAATTAGCACATATGCGGTTACATGAGGTATAACCTTGTGTTGACTTACGTGTCAAAGAGCCATTCTTTGGCATCATGCCAGTGGTCAGTGGAGTGCGCTGCAGCATGTCCCAAGGGCTTCTGCACTTTCGAATCCCAATTGGATTTCACTAGGGTCTCCAGGTCTTTGCGATCGGCAGGCGAAGGGTATGGGATATCTGTAGGCTATGTCAATGCTGGGCATCGAGGAGATGGTGAGAAGGTCTTCTATCGTACCATGATCGGAAAGCCACCGTTCTAACTCTGTTTCATGCCACTTATTGTAAACTAGAACGTGTTAGCAAGTGACGCGAACTCGAAAGGGTGTCCCAGTATGATGACATCAATTGTAGCCGGTATAAAGATAGACATACCAGCTTTGCTGAACCAGCTGGATGCTCCAACCGCCTCGGCAGTTGCTAGGGCAAATACCAAGCACGAAGCCAAATGGAGCTTCATCCTGGCGAGCTATAGAACCTATGTCGAACCGCTTGGTTATGGTTTGCTTCTCACACCGATGTTAGCTCCTTTTGACTCTAGCTTCCGGATCCAGTATAGATAACTCACAATGGCGGATTATGGTAATATGGAGAAATTTAGCAGGAAGGATTAAGAGGAAGACATCCAGGGATGAAGGTATTTATTGGTAGCCGTAGAAGGGAATCAGGGAGGCGGCGCGGGATGAGCATCGAGTGACGTATTGTTGGAGAGGAGCTGGCCATCCTCCGTTCTGGCGTCATCGATGATTGAGTGGCCCATGGTCGGTCTCCCCGCTGGATTGTGTAAGCGTAAGGTTTCCCCGCTGCCGCGTGAATGGACGACGACCTTGCACCCGGTGCTTTGTCCCCCGGCCTGAAGAAAGATGCAAGAACAGGAGACGGAATGATGCAGAGTGCCAGAGATACATCGATCCATCGACCCTTCCAAACAATGCCAACGCGGATGCAAGGCACATGATCTACCGCTAACTCTTTAGGGCGAGCGGGCCCGCCTTACCAAATTTGGGCGATGCGGAGACGGCGATAAGGAGAGCCAACAACAACACCGCCGGCCAGTCCATCCACAATCCTCCGGCACCATCCCATTGCCTCTTGGAGCAATCCAACCGTGACAAGTCATCCTCATCCACTCGTCTCGGATCCAATCACCGTGCGCGTGTGTTGGTATGAGAATGCTGTTTTAGAATCCAATAACCCACTGCTGTCTCTGGCCTCCTCCGCCTGTCCTCAACCGCCCCCTATGCACGGGGCATCCAAGTCCAGCTGTGCTCGACGACCCCGTTCGCAGAATAATTAACCGAGTTTATCTGTCTGGAACAGTGCCTCTGTCTGGTGACTGGAATCTCTCGATATAGACGTGACTTAAAATACCCCAGTCTCAACATGGAATCCTTGAACCCGCATTGCGAGCATCTGGCCTCGCCCGAGTATAAGAACTTCATCCTCTCCATGTATGCTCCCTTTTCCTGCCTCTAATGGTCACCAAGCCATCCAAAGAAGTGCTAATCAGAGCAGTCTTATCGTTTTTGGGATTCTCCTTTCTTACACCCCCCAGCATGTTCGCATCATCACGATGCAGAGCTCCTTCGGGATCTCACCGTACTTCGTCCTCCTAGGAACAACGTCCGGTTCATCTGCTCTAGCAAATGTCATCTCACAACAGCAGAGCTTACAGGACATGGCCTGCTGCAAGGTTGTCAATGGTATGGGTTGCTTTTCAGGAATACTAGGTATCCTGCAAGTTGGCACGCAATGCCTCTGTTTCTTCATCATGTAAGTTTCCCTAACGATCAGACCACCACCAAACAGCTCTTCAAAACTAATCTAAATCCTCCTATTTAAACAGCCTGTTTCTCTTTGTTCTGTTTTACCCCAGAAACACTTCCCACCTTCCCAAGAACAGTCCAACGTACCGCACCGCCCTAATTGTAGCCGGCGTCTGCATCATCCATGCGCTAGTCATGCTCATCACCACCATCGCAGTCGGCTACACACGGGCATCTTCACTCCAGGCATGGTCCAACTTCTGTGGCGTCCTATCCGCCCTTCTCGCTTCAATACAGTACTTCCCCCAGATCTACACCACCCTCCGACTGCGCTGCGTGGGAAGTCTCAGCATCCCAATGATGTGCATTCAGACCCCCGGCAGTCTCGTCTGGGCAGGCAGTCTAGCTGCTCGACTGGGCCCAAAGGGTTGGAGCACCTGGGGTGTCTTGATCGTGACGGCATGCCTACAGGGCACGCTTCTATGCTTGGGCGTCTTCTTTGAGTTCCTGGGACCCAACCGGGGCCACGGCCACGAGCATGACAAGGATGTCACTGCAAATGGTTCTGTGGAGGAGCACGGACAACAGGAAGACTTTGATCAGGATCAGCCTTCTGAGGAGACTCCGCTGCTTCGGGACCAGTGATGTCCATGCCCGCCGGTTCCAGGGGGGGGAGGGGTTGACAAATCAGCATTCATTCAAGATGCTGTGGATGTGATTGGTTAAATTGGCAATGCTGCGGATGGATATATTCCGCGTGATAGGTTCTGTTTCAACGCCTTGTATACCTACCTCTTTACCTAGACTATACATCTTGGCCACAATATGACAAACGCTGCTGGTGCAGCCATTCAAGACAGACAATCTCTACTGCCATAAACCCTAAAAGGAGGAAGTAAAACAGTTGTTTTCTCTAATCCAGCTGTAAATCGCGGCTCAAATCCACTAAACGGGGCCAACTATATTCAAGCACGAGATATATACTAAGCAAGGGCGAAAAGAAAGCCTCTCACAAAAAACGGGGGAATAAATAAATGAGGACAGCATCCAACAGCAGGTCAATCCTCTTGAATTCATTATCTTCATCTCATGAACTGCCTACTATATAGGCCTATCGGCCCAACCAACCAGCGCAAGTTCATCTCACCAAGCCACAACATCCGTCGTAGTGCATTTAACCCAGGATCAGGCGGAAGATGTCGTTAAAGACAAAGTAGCTGCCAGCACCGTCGGGCTTGAGGGTGAAAGTCTGGGTGTAGTTCATGGGGCGCTGCTCCTCGTCGATCTAAACAAAAAGAAAACCAGTCAGTCCCAAATAATGATGTATCCAAAAGAAAGTATCCCTAAAACAGGCTTATTGTTCCCAAGACGGACGGAGACATACCAGAAGAGCACCGGTGACCATAACGATGATGCTACCCTCGATGGAGGGCTGAGCGTCCAGTGTCGAGATCTGGTGCTGGACCTTCTGGAAGGCCAAGCTCTGTATGGTTGAATCGCCCAGGTCAGTTAAGGAGATCCGCTTTGATCTTGTGTTGTGCGGAAAATACTAACCAGCAGCTTCTCCATGATGGGCTGGACACCCAGGTGGGAGGAGGTCTCGAAAGTGAGCATGGACTCATCGCGCTGTGGTGGAGATCCGTTAGTTAATGTGAACGTAGGGATTGCGGGGCGCTGATCAAGCGTACGTAGAGACCGGCCAGCTGCTCACGGCTGCTGTCGAAAGTGTTGTAGTAGAACTGCACAAACTGCTCTGTTCCGGTCGATGTATGTTAGACTGAGGATGGTTTGTTTGAGGTTGGGTTTGCTTGGGCATCTAGGATGCAGGCAAGTGGGATTGGGGGTTGACTATGCGACGATGCATGAAGCCATTCCCTGGTTGATAAGGCAGGTGGTCTGAGAAGGGGGGTGACACGTACGAGCGATGTTCGAGAAGTCTATGTATGGGAGGCATTGCGTTAGCGTTTCTCATGGCAATTGTGTAAGGATGTTGGTGTGTGGTTGCCGTCGAGGGGGGCCCAAGAGCCTCACGGAGGGGCAGCAAACCATCAGATGGGAGGGACGGGCATCGCGTGGGTGAGAGCGGCGGCGCAAGAGGGAACTTACCAGCCATTTTGATGATGGTGGGGTTTGCGGAATCTAAAAAAGATAGACGGAGAGGAGATCAGGCGGTGGAAGTGGGATAGACAGGAAGGGAAGAATCGAGGTTGATATCAACATCAAAAGTATTTCCGTCGCGAGGGGAATTGTGGGGCTGCCGGCAGGTCGCTGCCTTAACCTGTAAGGCAGCGAGCCTGTCCCTTCGTCAGGTTAATAAGCAGGAGTCAGGAGACTACGGGTTCTACGAAGTACCTCCGGAGCCATTCATAGTAATACTCTTAATGCCGCACGATTCACAGCATATATACTCGACTCGCTTGAAATCTGCACTGTGTGGGAAAGTGATTGCACCCAGATAGCATTACCCAATAATATAGACAGATCGTTCGACTTCATCATCCATATCTGCGCGGTGTTCTCATTCCGAGTCCGAGTCGGCAAACATGTCTTCTGCTCTAGGCCGTGGCTTGCGGCCTGGGGGTTGGAGTTGGGGTTCTGGTTGGGCCGAGGGCTCGGCTGGTTTCTCGGGCTGCTCCTTCAAGCCACTGTCGTCCTCGGGCGGTTCATCTTCCAATGGCTCCCCATCCGGCCCTTCCAGGTCACTGTCCTCCATTGGCTCCCCGTCAATATCGCTCATGGACTCTCCATCAAAGTCCTCGGCCCCTGCCGGTGCAACATTCTCCTGATCAACATCCATCCGGTGGGGATCGGTTTCCGGAGCTCGTCCGGGGTCAAACTTGCCGGAGGAAGCATCTTCGTCGACTGTCTTCCAGCGGCTCTTGTTCTTGGAAAATGCACTCGCAGCCCGTTCGGCCTCGGCCTTCTCTCTTTCCTCCCGCAGTTCCGCTTCCGTGAGTGGTGGTCTCTCGAAGATCTGGAAGAAGTGCTCTTGGCTTGATTGCGGAAAAACACACCAGCCTTCCCACAGGTGCAAAAGAGAACCAACGCTGCGTTTCCACTTTTCAGCCCTCAGACGTCCCCACTGCAGGTCTTTTTCGAGTCTTCCAAGATGCTCAAATACCTGGTGAGTCTTCAGGGCAGACTCAAAGAGCTGCCGGTAACGCCACGCATGACGCACCCCGCTCGTGGCAGAAGAGGAAAGGATATCGGATACAAGGTAGAGACCAACTAACTTGGCAGAAGATAGATCCAGGGTCTCTTTCGTAGATGACCGCCCTTCCTCGGTCGGGTTGTCATTGGCCAGGTCTCCTGCTTGTTCTCGTCGAGCAAGACCTTTTTCTGCTTCGCGATCAGGATTAGCCCCAGTGTAGGCGAATGGGTTGATGATGTTTGAGACAATCATTTCTACGACTTCATCGGCCCCTGCGCCAGCGTGCTCGATGGCAAAAGCAGTAACCCGTGCAACGTCACCTTTGCGCAACTTGGCATGTGTAGTCGGAAGTCGAGCAAGTAAATGGGTTAACTTGGCTTTCTGCAGTGGATTCATATAGCCTAGGCCTTCGTTGCTTGCGCCAGGCCCCTCTGCTGGTGGTGCACCACCAAGGTTTCGGCGTTCTTCCTCATAATCGGACATCTCTTCATCGGAAGAGTCGTAGTCATCGTCTGTCACAAACTCGTCCATGCGGGTTATATATTCGAATTTTATATGCGCTTCCGGTGGAACCCAGTTTGCACCGCCCTCAAAAATAGTTGATGACGTCTGAGGCCTGCCTCGTCTGTTTGCAACAGGGCGGTTGTTCGTGAGGATCTCCCATAGTTTCCACCTGTAGTATACCCCACCAGCACTTCTTGCGTTCCATAGCCATGCCCATTTTTCTTCTCTTTGAACCTCCGGTCTACTCATTAGTAGTGCCTCAAACTCCGGGCCATAATTCAATAAATTCTCCAGTGTCTTGTGGATCAGCTTCAGTTGTTTCAAGTCCGACGGTGCTTTCACCTCAACCTGCGTAGAAGGACCCCTCCCGTGTGCTGGCCCATACGACGATGGTGGCGCAAATCCTCCACGATGCAAGCCCGGTGGCGGAGCGCGATTCAATCTTCCTGGGATATCAGGCGCTATCGACTTGGCGCCAAAGGGGAGAGAGCTTGTCGAAGACAGGCCGACAGTGACCGGCATCGTCGAACCAATAGCGGCGGACGAAAGGTGTCTCGAGATTGTCAAGTAATATCCCCATCCTAAGTATCTGTTCTGAAGAGCGCTAACAGTGCTATCAATATCCGAGGCCGCAGATTCGTTTGCCAGAGTCACAATGGCGGCTACTGATTTCCGGTCGGTTATAGGCTGGCCTGGGGGGCGCAGGATCTTGACATTGTCGACAGTGAGAACCGAGGGTATTAGAGACTTAAGCACTGAGGGTGAAGTGCCCGGTGGTAAGGATGCTAGGTATAAGGTAGGTTTAGCAGCAGCTCTTTCGGCCTCTTTTGTATCACCAGCTCCTTCATCCTCATCATCTGAAGCGCGGAAAGCCGACACCGCGGCAGCCGAACTGGGGGCGGTGTTGTCAAAGCCCAATACCCCTTGTGCTGTATCCCTATTCCGGTGAAGTTGCTGGAAACCTTCATGGGTGCGCTTTCGAGAATTTGACGCGGGGGAAGGGCCCAGAGTACCAGGGCCACTCATGCGCGGACCAGAGCTTGTAAAATGCCGCTTTCCAGGGCCTCCAAAACCCGGGTTCTTGGGCGGGAATCTACTCAATCTTCCATCACCGGAGTGTCGATCGGGGCCGTGAGAGTCATCTTCGAATGACTTGACGAAGTCCTCATAAACAGCGGCGGTCTCGGCTTGCTCGCGGGCACGTTTGGCTTCGGCTTCGGCTTTCTGGCGTTCGAAGAGGGATTTCTTAGGGATTGCAGACAGTTTGGCCAATATGTCCGGGAAGCCTTTGGGCTTCGACTCATCCGACATGGCGACCAAGTTTCAGCGGCAAGAAGCCTTCTGTTGGTGAGGTGGGTAGGTATGAGAGACGGAGGAGCGATCGGGGAAGCTGGTCGGTCGGACTTGGGCGCGGAGGCGGAGATAGATCGCGGCCTGAGGCAGGGCTGCGTCACGCATCTATCCATGATCGTGCTTCTCCCTACTCCGTCTAGACACTCTCTAGATAATTTAAGGCCACTTGCATCTGCAGGGGCCAACATTTGATGTCACTCACGGCTGCGAAAGCACGAAATCATCGTCAAGTTTATAACATAGTTTATGGAATTTACCTGATTGGTTTGGTCTTCAAGATAGATCTTGGCCCAGGTGCATAGTACTGTTGTCGATCTCAGCGCCATTTAATCGACTACAACATTATCGTTCAGTTACTATATTCCTGTTTCAAAAGCTCATAACTTAATAGCTCATGCATGGAAGGAAAGCAAGCCAATGGATTAGCGTGGACCATACGAAAAAGAATCGACATCGACGTCGAGCTCATCGGGCCATCACGCTGGAAACCAATCACCCGCAGACCAAACATTGACCCAATCGAGGATACGTCAGACTATAAGGGCTTGCAATGAGGATGGAAACTGTATATCTCACAGCGGGCGTTCAAATACCTCTCCTGTACTGAATATCAGTCATGGGACGGACAAGCAAGCATCTTGGATAGCCATCAACCGTACAAAGAGTCAACCCGAGAGGAGCCTGTTCGCCAACTTGACTATACCAGCTAAACTATCCCTCCATATCTGCCCTGACGGCCCACTCAGCACATCCGAGATGACATGCCTCTCGCACACTTCAGCTGACTCCCTTTTGATGATAAACCGCCAGCAGCACAGTCAAAAATACACTTCCTCACTAACTGGTGATAGGAGCTGACCGGGGTCTTCGGAGCCGGACCATTGCTGTAAATCTTTGACTTAATTTGGCCCAGCAGGAACGAATAAGCTTGCACCCCGAGCGACTCCAATTCAATCCGCAGAACCTCCGACATCGACAGCTGGGCTGCTTTCGGACTATTGTATGTACCTGTTCATATGAGCAAATCTGATTTCTATACAGGGAGGTATTAGATTCACCTTGTCAGGCCACATACAAGGTTGCAGCGATCGAGGTGATATTCACTACCATGCCCGATGCTTCTACCAGCAATGAGATAAATTCCTACACTACTGCTAATGACCCTCACCACATTCGCATCGTATACTTCCTTTGCCTTTGGAATGAGCACGTCCAACATGGGGGCAACTAGCATTACTCCGGCATTATTTACCAGCACATCCAGCCGGTCCCTTCACTGCAGTCGGTTCTCAGTGCTGTCTTCTTAGATGACATTATTCGGAGCTTTCTATTCCTCATTTCTCAAGTTGGAGTACG
>KV907498.1:1181896-1201905 GCA_001990825.1 Aspergillus carbonarius ITEM 5010
ATTTGCGACCGTCAATGATGCTGGCATCATGCGGGACGAAACCGTTCACCATGAGCGTGCTGGACCACCAATGTCGGAGGTTTCCTCGAATACACTAGTGATGGAGGATACGCCGAATAGAGAAGGTAACCGAGGAGTGGAAGAGCCCCCGGTCACTGGGGTCATGGCATTTGAAGAGAAATTGAAGAGCAAAGGCAAGAAAAAGGCCTGTTGTGGCCTCCCGGTCTGGACGCTAGTTTTGGTGGGGGTGGTGATGCTTGTGGGAGGATGCATTGGGGGTATCATTGGTGGCGTCCTGGGGGCCAGAAAGGCGGCCGAGCAAGAACACACCTCGCCAAGTCGTCCGCATATCGTGACGGTGACGGAGACTCCCAGGATGGACGCAACTCCAGTTACGGCTACGCCAACTAACCTGCTTACTCTTCCTACGGGGCAATTCGCCATTCCTGCTTCCCCCAAGAATCAGTCGAAATTCTGTGTGGCCGACTCGGATTACCGCGTGTCGTGGGGTTGCCTCAATTCGGGGAAGATCCCCGTAGTGGTTGGGGGCACGGACGAGCAGCGCAACATTACGTTTGAAGACTCGTACGACTCAGCCTATACTTCATCGCTCACTTACGGCGCCCAGCAACCCGTCTTTTCTAACCCCACCCAAAATCTGACCATGATGATGGATTCCAATGACCTCAGTTTTGGCCCGGCTTTGACCTTCATGACGTTCTACGATAAGCTTGTCATTGTGCCGCAAGACAGCTTCCCGTCAAGCTCGTCCTCTAAACGGGACTATGTTACGGAGGACGAAGTCGTGGCGAGCATGTTGAGCCGCAAAGACACTGCCCAGGCCGGGGATAAGCCATGGTTCTGTTGGTGGAACAGTACGGTAGTAGAGTTCTTCCTGTACATCAACCAAACGACCAAAGAGTACCAGTACAGCAGCAGCGCAATTGTGACGACAACCACCTCCTATGCTGCGCAAGCCACGCAAGGGGGCTCGAGTTCTTATTCCGGGACTAAGAGAGACTCTAGCATACCGGACTACCCCCGTCGCATCAAGATGGAGGAGAAGCGCGACAACCCGGCGGCTGCGAATCCGTACTGCCAACAGATGCAAGTTCTAGATGATGGGCAAGTGGGCCCGATATCCCAAGAGACAGTCCAGATCAAGGTGGTTCAACCCACGCCGACGACAACGATCGAAGCCGCCACGGGGACGTCGCAGACATATACGGCCAAGGCCGAATATGAGAGTGTTTGCTACTGTGTCTCCCTGACCGACTGATGCGAGATGAAGATGAACGAGAGCAACTATATTCAAACGTGGTCTTGCGACCGCGGCGTCGGCGTTAACCCCGGTGGTGGGAATAATTTCTTTCTCGACTCACGTGCATACGAATGATTGTCTGGACTTGGTCTATTTTCTGGGTATGAAGGCTTCTGGTACTGTTTGCTGAGTACGGCGTGCATCTGTGTATTGAACCCCAATGTTTGGGTGGCTTTGTCTTTCTTGGACTGACCTCGTTGACAAATGGTTGTCTGCGCGCAGTCCGGCGGCGTTTCGGGGCTATACAGTGCGGGCATCCTTCGTTGGACCGCTGTTTTGTGGTCATTTCCTTGCTGTTTTCTTTCTGGCGGCCATCAATGGGATGGCGTTTGGTCATTGGCATTTCGACATGTTCTGGCAATATTGTCCGAATCTATTTGGTTTGAGGCTGGATCAGCCGCGATAATATATATGGGTTCCACTGGATGGTCTCGCGGGGCGAGAGTAATGAGCGGCACTGGTAAATTTTAAGAACTGGGGCTGATCGGGTGCGATGACCGGTTGGCAACGTCATTGCCTGGCCTCGGCAGCTATATAGGCGCAGTCTGCCATTCTGTGTACTAGCTATCTAGTCCATTGTCTTACCATCCACGGTCACCTACTAGACTGATATTTAGTTGAGATACAATTCCAGTCCCAGTATCTATCCACATTAAACACCATGAGCATGTTTCTCCGTAGCCGACTCGCCGTGAGAGCCATGCCCTCGGTCCGCCCGCTGGCCTACGCGCCCGGGCGCGGGCGCTTCTACGCCCACAGCTCCTACGGCGGCGAGGGCGAAACGAAGGCCGAGCAGCCCAACAACCAGCGCAACTCTCCGACCCGCGATATCGAGCACCCAGGTATGCGGTCACTTTACCCTCCCGATCTGATCTAGGAGTAGACGCTGATCGGGAACCTAGGCCCTCCTCCTCCGGACACGAGCAGCTCCTCCACATCCAAGTCCGACTCGTCCACGCCCAGAGCCAACAACGAGGGCCAACAGGTACCGTCAAACAAGGCGCATGCGACTTTAGCCGACGGAGATAACTCGCCGTATGTGGATCGCGATGGCAACACGACGGCGGATGCGCCGCAGGACGTGAGGCGACATAACGAAGAGTTGTCGAAGCGATTTGATCATCCGCAGGAACATGCTTGAATGACTATGTGGGAGTTTGTTACTTGTACTGCAAATTGATATGATGGTGCTTTATTGGTGTCCTGTTCATAATGTTCAATAGATTGGGGTAGTAAACCAGATACACCCTAGGAGTGAGTAGTAGGATTGTAAGAGCCCGTGCTGCCGAAAGATACCAGGCTAGTGTCTAGCGGGCGTCTAGACTGGCCACGTTACATACGCCCGTCGTCCGCGGATCTCCCGCGTCACCACCAAACCAACTCCTCACCTCTCCTCTCCTTCACCTCACCTCACCTCCTGATTCTGGTCCGGACTGTCTGTCTGTCTGTCTGTCTGTCTGTCTGTCTCTCTCACGCTCGCTAGCTGTCCCATCAACCCATCAACCAACTCAATCCACTCCCTCAATCAATCAATCAATCAATCACCATGGGCGCCCCCGAAAACAAATACTCGGTTATTCTGCCGACCTACAACGAGCGCAAGAACCTCCCCATCATCGTCTGGCTCCTGGAACGCACCTTTCGCGAAAAGTACCTTCCCTCCAATCCCCATACCCCATACCCTACTACATCTTCCCTCTCACCCCCAATACTAACAATAAATTAAAAAAAAGTAACCTAAACTGGGAAATCATCATCGTCGACGACGGCAGTCCCGACGGCACCCTCGAAATCGCCAAACAACTCCGCACGCACTACGGCGCCGACCATATCCTCCTGCACCCTCGGGCGGGCAAACTCGGACTCGGAACCGCCTACGTCCACGGCCTACAATACACGACCGGAAACTTCGTCATCATCATGGACGCCGATTTCTCGCACCACCCGAAGTTCATCCCGCAGATGATTCAGATTCAGGCGCAGTCGGACGCAGACATCGTCACGGGGACTCGGTATGCGAGTCTCGATGGTGTGAAGGGGGGTGTGTATGGGTGGGATTTGTTTCGGAAGTTTACTTCCCGGACGGCGAACTTGATTGCGGATGTGATGTTGATGCCTGGGGTGAGTGATTTGACGGGCAGTTTTCGGTTGTATAAGAAGAGTGTGTTGGAGAAGGTTATTGGGAGTACTCAGAGTAAGGGGTATAGTTTTCAGATGGAGATGATGGTGCGGGCCAAGGCAATGGGGTATAGGGTTAGGGAGTGTCCGATTACGTTTGTCGATCGGTTGTATGGGGAGAGTAAGTTGGGGGGCAGTGAGATTGTGGAGTATTTGAAGGGGGTGGTGAATCTTTGGTTGAAGGTTTAGTTTATTAGGTAGGTAAGAGTAGGGGATTGATGGTTTATGGTGGGGGGTGGAGATGGGGTGGTTTTCTTATACCCTCGGTTTTTTTTTTTCAGAATGTATATTGTATATTATCTTGCAATCATGTGTTGTCTGTTTCAGCTACTGTCTAGCTCTGCTCTAGCAGTAATTAGTCTATAAGACCCGGGCTAGATATCCCCTCACCCGATCCACCAACTCGGCCTGTCCAACATCCTGCACATTATGAGTTGCCCCCGGAATCACCGCACTCCCCTCAGCATCCCACTTCACCTCTCCGGCCCCCGTATTCGTCGCATTCTCCCACCGCTTCAACATCAACTCCATATCCAACCCCGGCGCCGCATACTCATCATTCCCCGAATACAGCGTCATCAACCGATACCCCAACAACCCCCTCTCCCCAACGACCCCAAATGTCTCCAATAACCTCTGATCCGACAAATCCGAACTAAACAAATCATCCTGTCTCGGATGCTCCGGACTATCCGGACTCGCCAGACTCAAAAACCGCCACGCATTCACCGGCGTCTCCGGATCCAAGCCCACCAACCCCGTCAAATTCAACGGCAACAATGTCCTCGGCTCCGCAATCCTCGCCATGCCCACCAGCTGCTCATACGCGCCCACCGCCTCCGCATTCGTCAACGTCGTATCCAGACCCTGTCGATCTGACATGGGCGCTTGCATGATGGCTCCATCGACGCGGGGCCGCGTGATGTATTTCAGGCCGTTGACGTCGGGGTTATATGCTACTGGATTGGGCGCGGAGAGGTAGTGAAGGACGTCTTGGGAGCCGGTGGAGTGGCCCATGATGACGATTTTGGCATCGGGCCCTTTGAGTTTCCGGACGTAGTTCACGCATTGGGCGATGTCTTCGACGTCGCGGTCGAGACTGTTGATGCCCCAGCCTAGGTAGGAGGTGGTGAGGAGGACGTTGAAGATGCTCCAGGTGTTGGGGCTAGGGCTGGAGTCGGAGGTGAGGTTTGAGGCGAGGGTTTGGACGTAGGGCACGGTGAGGAGACCGTCGGTGAGACCACCGATGAAGAGGAGGGCGTTGCTGGAGTGGGGGGTTGTGTTGGGGGTGGTGAATTCGAAGGCGACGAGACGGGGGGCCTGTAGTGTTGCTATGTTAGTTGGGGTTTGGGGGTTGATACTAGGGCTGGTGAGGGGTGAGAACGTACGTATTCGTGGAGAATGCCGGGGTGGGCCATGGTGGTGATGGTGGATTGGTTGCGTTTATGGAGGGAGAGTGAGTCTGGGGAATTGGAGTCGCGTTGAGCTGGAGATAGAGATAGATGCGAAGTTGTTAATGTATGGCCGTCAGTCGGATGCGCAGACCGGCCCACTGCTGCATGGGCGGGGTTTGCAGTCGCCAGAAGGACTAATAGGCCTAGCACTAGGCGGAGAGGGAGGCAGGCAAGGATGCGCTGGACAGCCATGGGGAGGAGGAGAAGAAGAAGAAGATGCAGGCAGATGCGCATCTACCATGAAGCTGGAAGCCATGTCGGCTTTTATACACATCTACGCCGTCGATCTCCTGCGCCTTGCGTGGTTGAAGCTGTCCGGCCGTCCATAGTCCTGCCAATAGTTCCGGGCGACTCGATGGTATCGATGTACTCCGTATGATACGGTATCATCGGGTGGGGTAGCGATGCCTGGGTGCCAGACGCCAAGGCCTCTTGACCCGATCGGGCAAACAGCATAGCTCCATCGATCCATTCATCTTCGCTGCTTCAATCTCCGCGCGCGGCTGGACCTCGCGCAGATCCTTCCAAGACACAATAGCTATGCAGCATGGTGGATAGCTAGCGCAGCGACTGTCTTCAGCAGCCCCCTATCAGCCCAACCCCATTAATGCGCCATGCGACCACATCTCCACACCAGGATACCGCACTAGTCTACCATGTCTCGCCCACGTAGATCCAATCGCGCCTCCGGTGCCAGGACAAAATACATCCATGACCCCTTCGAGGCAGTTGGATTTCTCAGCGATGAAGAGAACACATCCTCCGCAACTCCGCAGCCCAAGAAAGACAAGGGGAAAGCCAAACGAGCCGCCGCGGACGAGTCCTCGGACGGTGATTTCAACATGGACGACGCCAATGAAGACGACGACGATGACGAGTACAATGATAATGATGTGGAAATGGCCAATGAAAACGAGGATGAGGATGAGGAGGAAGAAGAGGCAGACGACGACGACGACGATGCTTCAGTGTCAGAAGTCGACCAGGCCGTCCGTCGGCGCAAACAGCCCCTTACCACCACCACGCCAAAGACCGTCAAAAAACGACGCCCAGATGGGAGCCTGGCGGTGCCGGGAGAGGAAACACATTCGCGGGGGTCGTGGAATCCCCTCGAGCATGTTGGGAAGGGGGTCCATTTGCGCGTGACGTTTGGGTCGGATGAGAGGGATATCCTTTCGATTATAAGTGCGAGGGATCGGTGGTATAGGGGCGGTGATTCGACATTTCCGAGTCAGTCGTCGTTGGATGAGTCGCAGGATATGCCAGACTATGGCTATGGGAAGTCGTTCGGCTTGGATCCGGAGGATGTGAAACGGGAGCGTTCCCGTGGCTGGGACTGGTATTATGGCGAGGATGTGGGCCAGCGGTTTAGGAAGAGGCAGCGGATCGAGAGGATTGACGAGCATGAGGCTCGTGCGGTCTACTTTCCTAGGTCGAGGGGGAAACATAACGTGCTTGTCGGACCGGTGGATGGCCAGAAGGTGTTTTCCTTGGCCCAGCATGAAGGGTTTGATTTTGGTGAGGCGTGGGGAGAGGATACGCCCAAACAGGAGAAGCAGGATGGGAAGCGGGCAAAGACGAAATCGGAGAGCAGGAAGAGGCGGAAACGAGAGGGCTGGATATTCAACATAGGGAACAAAGTCCAGTGTCTGGCGTGGGTGCCGAATCAAGCCGGCCTCACGCAATATCTGTCAGTTGTGGCTCCGATTCTACCGGACCAGAAAGAGCAGTGTCCAGACCCATACAAGGACCAGGGAGCTCCAGCATTCAGACCATCCGCGCCTTACCCCTCTGCCTTGCAGCTTTGGGCGTTCAAGGCCGAAAGAGCCGAGTCCCTGACCAAGACAATCGACATGACCTTCAAGCCGCGACTACGCCTTGCTCTGTGTACAGAATGGGGAGATCTGAGGCGAATAGCCTGGTGCCCGATGCCCCGAGACCCGCGGGAGGAAGACGACGACGACGCGCAGAAGAATGTTGGATTGCTGGCAGGCATATGGTCCGATGGCTGCGTGCGTGTCGTCGATGTCAAGCTGGGTCGTGATCCGAACCAGACTGAATTCTGTAAGTCCAACCAAGCGACACCAGAGACCGTACTAACTGCTCAGACAAACTGCATTCCCCCGTCTTCGAAGCAAAGCCCCCCTCGACCGTATGCACATCCATTGCATGGCTCTCTCCGAGCGACATCGCGGTTGGCTGTGCCAACGGATTCGTCGCCATCTGGAGCATTGTCCCATCGACATCCTCACCCTCACACTCCCAGCCCACCCCCTACTTCTACCACCAATTACACTCGACATGGATCCTCAACCTCGCCTCCGCCTACCCAACCCACCCTTATATCATTAGCACCACGTCCATGGACGGTGAAACCCGACTCACATCGATTATCGACCATCAAAAAGACACCGTCAGCGCGAATCGCATGCGAGTGGGCACCCCTCATCTCTCCTACTCGCCGATCCTGCACTCCTTCGTCTCCAGCGATGAGAACGACTTTGCGCGTCTCCTCGCCGTCCGCCGCTTCTTCACCTCCACCGCGGTTGCCCGACTGCCAAGCATGATCTCTGCCATCAGCACGTGCAGCTTCTGGCACCCCAGCATCCTGGTCGGCTGCACCGGCGGCACCGTGCAAGCCACGAATCCTCTCCGCCGCATGATGCACGCCAAGGAGAAACAATGGCAACAGACCTGGTTCCAACACGAATGGGCACGTGCACCCGATGGCCAAGGACCGGGCATCAGTCGGTTCCACGACGGATACCGCGCCGAGCACACCAGTCTGATGCGCAACCTGGTCGGCGATCCCAAACTAGTCAACGGAACCGCGGTGATCACCGTCTACGACGAGGAAACCCACATCACCGTACTCTCATGGAATCCGAACCAATTATGCGCCGGATGGGCCGCCGCAGGCATGGGATGTGGTTTGGTCCGGGTTGAAGATTTAGCATTATCTTGACCACACCGACGCCCCCCCCCCAACTCCCCAATTTATCTTCCTTCTCCCTCAATCATGGTCATCAACACTAGTAGTAAAAATCAAATAATTGATCCACCCGACCGCCGAACATATTACGTAGACAAGGGTCCGAGAACATCGGGCATGTATGCAACATGCATGCAGCAAAGTCAGCAGCATCCTCTCACCTTAGGGTTACAGCTCTTGTTTCCTCCTCCTCATCCTCCTTCTTTAGACTGGCACCCCACCTCCTCCATCATTGCCTAATCCAGTACCTGATAATTCCACCTTCTATCTACTCAATCTCGTTTGCTCTACGCATATTAGTAGGTTACTAGTACTGTAAGTTGGATTTCTGCTTGGATGATGGTGAGTCCTTTGTACGGAGGTACAGTTTAGAAATATAGCACTAGGATGAATGGATGAATGGATGAATGAATGAAAAATGGCAAGAGTAAGAGTTTGGGTAGATGTTGGGATCAAATTTACCTTTCTACAGCTGTAGCCAGTACGAGGAGGAGAGATATAGTATCTCTTTTGGTGCGTAGTTAGTGATAAGAGTTTTGATGAGAAATATAAGTAGTCAGAATAGAATTAATGATTGACATGGCATGACTACACGAAAACCTTTTAAGTTGAATGAATGAAGTGCTAGATGGTATTTAGGGAGTGTTGGGGGGGGGGGGGGGAAGAAGCTACAGAGTAGAGGAAGAGGAAGGGTGGCTAGTATTAACCAAGCACGGAGAAGAAAAAGGAAAGGGAATGAAATCATTTACTTGGAACATGGCATTGCATAACATGCCGCAACAGATCTTTACGTTTCGTGAAAATGGCAAGGGAGTCGCAATCTCGCCACCAGCATTGATACTCTGCGTCTTCAGGCTCATCGCTGCTCCAGGAGTAAGAAGAAGAAAGGTCCGAATCGCAAAGGAGAATGGAATTGTAGGGCACGGCTGCAAGAGAGATTTCCTCCAGGTGAGGTGCCAAATGGTCAATGATGGCCGGTTGTTCCGATCCGATGGCTTCCTGACACAGAGGACACATGAACTCCTTGATTGGGGATGTGAGGTCGTATTCGAGGATCAAATGCTGCGCCCATTCCTGTCGGGTGGGAAACGGGGCGAGGGCGTGAGGGCATCGTGGGATGGTGCATACGTAGGGTTGGAGGTCGTCCCGGACGTGTCTCCTCCACTCACTGGGATTGGTGAAGGCCACCCACTTGGCACATGCTGTGCATTGGAAGGATTCTCCGCTTTGGATATACCTTGGTAGATCGATCATCTCCAAAGGCTCATCCTGATCATGATCGGACGACAGCGCGGTGTTTGCCTCTTCGGTGGCTTCGCATCCGGAGTCTTGGGATGGAGATTCCCCAGCAGCCGACTCACTTCTGGGCTGGATGGAATCCAAGAGACGCTGGTTTTTCTCGCGTTGGGCCCGAACACGCAGAGATCGAACCATGTTAGCATGACCGAGGGAGTCCGCTAAGTCGGGGCTAATTGAGTGGAATTGTTCCTTAATGCTGTCGACGTAATACTGGTTGATATCTGCATACAAGAGATGGACGTCCTGGTCTGACAATCCAGCAAGTGGATCGAGATTGAGCAGAGAAACAATATCTTTAACGAGGTCTGCTGCAATTTCGACGAGCGAGGCTTCATCATCCGGAAGATTATGTTGGTCGTGTTTTGGAAGGCCAAGGTCTTCCTGCATGAGAGATTCGGATCTTCCGATCAAAGCAAGCAAGTTTTGGTTCGACAACTCTACTCCCTGCTCGGTGATATCCCCCGTGAGTCGAGGAGCAAGTCCTATACAGTTGAATCAGAACCATAGCCAATGCGCAGCAGTGCAGACTTACTATCCACCAGGGTCTTGCTAATGCGGACGAGTGGCTCGAGGGCCTTCGACGAAGGTTCGTGCTGACGCCAGAGACACAGACTCTTATACTGCTCTTCTAGCTTACAATACTCTTCACTAGAATTGCCTAGTTGGAAGAGAGCCTGGCGCAGAATCCAATCATAGTACTGCGTACATTCGTCATACAGGGCCATCAAGATGTCCATCTCAGTCGCTGGATCCATGGCTAGATTCACGACTCCGAAGGGAGGCGGGGAAACCGTGATCAATGGTCTGCTCAGGCTCACTGCTCAGATTCTGGCTTGTGTGTGAAAGGATCAATGGCCTCGCTGGGGATTTATATAGGCACTAGAAGAGATCTCGTGACCATCTGATGCCGGAGTCTCCTCTCATTTGGGAGGGGACCCCCCGACTGCTACATCCTTTCACAGACTCCATCCTTCCAAAGACCGAGGCAATGCTGGATATCGTCATGATATATCTGAACTGGCACCGCGGCTTCAGCCTGGAACCGAAACGGCTTCCCCACCGCCTACATACACGTCATGAATGGCCTTGTCCCTTGGAGAATGACGGATTCTGCCTTGTTGATATATAGCAGCATGCCCCTGATGATCGCTTAGATCAAGACCTACTACCGTGGAATACATGCAAAACAACAAGCTTACAAGCCGTACAGCAAGTTTCTAGCATTTGGGGACAGTTCTTTCTTCAATAAGTGTTGCTTCCTGTTTCGACTCGCCCTGGAGGATAATGTGAGCATTCAAGCCATGTTTGCGCATGAGCTGCACAAGGGGTAGGATAGTGGACGGCTGTATCAGCAATAGCCTCTACTCTTTTGGCCGTCCTACTCCACCTCCGGACGAGGTGAATCCTGGGGCCATGATGAGATTCCTTTCTTTCACGAAGATAACGACTTGATTCGGATCTCGCCGCGGGCATTGCCCCTAACCAAGGAATTACACCCATCTCATATGATATGATAGGAGTAGGCACCAACCGTCAAGATATATCAACGAGCAAGGATATACAGCACTAGATACATAACATCCCCAGTCTACTACCTTATAGTCTAGTAGTATTCCTTCTTCAGATTGAGCCCCGGAAACGACTCGAGGCCCAGAATGTTGTTTATGTGCGCAAGCCCACAGATGGTTCATTCCAACTCGATGCCAGATAAAAACCAATGAACTCAAAATATCGGGATCTAGGTTGCGACTTTTAACTGGATTCCGATCTAAAAGATCCCCAGCTCCAGCTGCAGCGTGCCGTCTGTGATACCCTCATGAGTAAGCTTACTGATAGTGTCCTGAAATGCCCGTCTGGATAACAGTGCCCACTAAGATCAGCATATCAATGAAGTTGATTTACAGCCAGAGCATCGTTGGCAGATCAGGGTATTAATCAGAATAAACCAGGTCCTCTACCTTTCATTTTTTTTTTTTTTTTTTTTTTTTCCCTTTTAAGGTGGCCACCTACTCATCCTTCAAAAACACCGGAGCATATCTATTCCCAGTTCCCCCTCCCCGGAAATATTCTTACGCGTCCCACCACGCACTAACTGCAAGCTGACCACGAACTCAACCCCATCCATCTCCACGGATGTAACTGTAGCTGTGGCTTGAGTCGCTCACATACTCCGTCATACCGCAGCCCGACATGTTGAGTTGTTCCTTGGGATCGACACCGGGGTTGCAGTGCTTGCATGGTCGATCACTGAACCGGCGAGGGTGTGTATTAAAGAAATTGAGATGTGATTGGATGAGAAATTGGAATACCAGACTAGGGGGCTATTTCTTGAGACCTAGATAATCCTGGAGACGTAATCTACGCACTGGGATAAGTCTGGATTGGGGATGGATGGGATTGGTTCATTGGTATATGTGGAGGTTTCTCATTGGGGTTCGATTTAGTGCTGCTTTTTGCTAGAGTGTGGGTGGAAAGTGCGTGTATTTTCTGAGTGCTTTGGAAGATGTTGAAGCTAGGCACCATGAGCGCCCTCTCGAATAGATATGTTATAGCAGCGAGAAAAACATTGGGAGGGAAGGGGAGTGCTAAGTTAGAATCTACTAGTGTGGTTCTGATCTAGAAACAACCATCCCGAAGTTGCATGTCTGATATGCGAGATACCTTGTCCACGCTCTTACTCATTTTCGAGCCCCGAGCGGACTCTCGAGCTCGGTATGCTTAGAAAAACATTCGCAATTACGGTCCGATATGTGGATTGCCAGTGAATAATACCGATCCATATCATACAATACCAAATCTCGTAAAAGGGTTTATCAAAAGGCTGATGTCGCTGCCCTGGGTCTCGCGGTGAACGCCGTTGACGATTCTGACGAACTGTCCAACTTCCGGTAAACCATCAACGTCGATTTGGATCTTTTGAAAATCCATTCCCTCCCCTAGAGTAATTAGTCAGTGTCAAAATAACCCTGAAGTACGGTCTTACGTAAAGATATCTCCGAAAGACGTGCTGCAATCTCGGCATCGGTTGAATCTCTTGGCTTGAGAGCAAGCAACATGGCTGCAAAGGGAACAGCCCAACGGCCTGTGAAGCAGCCCTGCGCAATCTCGATCGCCGTATGGACCTCAAAGGGTGTCGTGGAAGGGAGATGTGCAAAGTCCTCCCGAAGCTCGAGGACCCGAATCGCCAAACGAGTCCATTTGTCCTGGTTTCCGAGCCTAGGGTACAGCTCGAACAGTCCAAGGTCGATCATTCGCTGCATTGAGACGGTTGCGCATTTCCCTTGGATATCCAGTTCTCCCTGTGTCAGATATTCACCGAAGTAGTACCGTGGATTGCCCCTTCTCCGTGCCGTCGGACCGAGAGAATATTTAGGTCATTTGTGGGTGTCTTAAAGAAATCGATAATGTCCAGGTCTTTGATGAACGTGCCCTCGGGGAAGCCACGTGTGTCAAGAATAAACAGTCGGATTTCATTCAGGTCCGGTTTGCTTTTGTCTTTTGCATGCCGATATAAGCCATATTGTAGTGCAAACAGCAAGGAGCTGGTCCAACTCATGAAGTTGCATCGGTCCTCGCATTTCCAATCGAGATGTTCGTAGACAAGGGTTGCGGCCTCCTTAGGATCGATCCGGAAGATATCTTCTGGGTGATCGCTTTCGGAGTTTATCAACGCTCGAGGAGTGACAGTGGACGTGGTCGTGCTTCCGACCGTGTCTGGAGCAACGAGACGGAAGAGGTAAGTGGGGACTGAGTGGCTGGCAAAGGATTTCAGTTGAAGTTTTTGAAAGGGGTTGGGACGGAACAGAGTCTGTGTAGCCACTGTGGGTACACTTTCGGAAGATGCAGAGGCCATCTTGATGTCAAGGCTATCGTACCCTGTTGGCCGTACTGTCTGGAGCGTGGAGAATGAAGGCGGCCTAGACAAGAAAGGCGGGGCTGAGCAAGAGGAGATTCACCAGGGCAGTGCGTGCTCAGAGAGTGATTGGTCGTTGGGCACAAATAGTAAAAGCAGCAAGACCCCTAGACAACAGTTCACTTATCCTGTGTGAATTAATAGCAGCTAGCAAGGTAAACAGGCTGTTAGGTCTGAGACCGCTTCATTCTGCAGACCTGGACGCGTACACATGAGGTTCACTACGTTGATAGAATGCATATCACTTCCTATGCATACGGAGTACTCCGTAGTAGATAGAGGCGCCTTCAAAACCCGAGTTGGCATCAGTCTAGATCTGGCAGATAACAGGGGACGGGAATGGGATCCCGGAGACCCTGCTTGACTGCGCACCGCGACTGTGATGTGATGTGATTTCCCACGACGGATTGCAGATCCCTGCAAGGCCGGGTGATTTGTTAGCTGTCCTGGTTGAGATCCAGCCTGCTTATCGTACGTAAAGGTCTTGGTTTGGAGATAAGCTTTCGGTGGTTGCTCAATTGCTGGTGGTGTGACGATTGCTTCCAACTGACTGGATCTACTGTCTTTGATATTCAGGTTATACACCTTTTCTTCTCCGTGATACCGTATGTGCAGTTGAGATAAGGTGTAGAGAAGTAGGTAGGTAGCACACACCGCCGACTGGGTCCTGCCCCGGACTGCGACATGGAGGGTTAGTTCTTGGACATGACGTAGACAAAGGAGATCTACATTCGAGGCTTAGACATTGCGTGATCCAGACAGATGGAAGATGAGAGTGCTGTCGGGAGTAGGGAGTAGGGAGTATGTAGGTAAGTAGTACGGAGTAGTTGTGGTTGTGATGGCCGATCGGCGGTTACTGCCCTGGCTGCTCCCAGCCAATCAGAAAAGAAGACGCCACAGCCAGGAGTGGGTCCCCAGCCACCCTGACAGCCAGTCACGGGATTCGTGCTTTATTTAGATCGCGAGTCTATTCCGTATAGCACAGAGACCCGCGTACTCCGTGGACTCTCCCTCAACAGCCAGCCAGAGTGCCTTCATTGGACGGGCAATCATGTTGCCTGGCCAAGTTATAATTGGCACCAATGCACCAATCCACCGTTAGGGTCCCTGCCGCGCTGGATGGCGGCGATCTCCAGGTTCTAGCTCGCTTCTTCCAAGCCAACGTGGCTGGCACGGGCTCCATCGGCCCATCCCAGCCTCCTTTGACAGCATCGTGATGCACCAGCCTGCACCTTTTCTTCCCGACAATGGGTCCCCGTGCCGTCTATGATGGCATATACATATGTCGCACTCGTGTAGATCTTCCTTGTCCGTCATCATTTTTTTTTCTAGGCGCCAACTCTATTTCCATGGCTTGGTTGGTCGGTGTGGTTGTTTTGCGGTTACGATCTGGATGATAAATTGAGGGCACCTCTCGTCCGCTGTGGTCCCAATTGCAAACTCTTCTAGTCGGATTAACGATTATAACGTCTTTCCATTCTCGCTTGATAGATTGATTGGCTTTGTGCTTTCTTTTTCTTACCCGGTCTTCCCTTACTCCATACATCCAGCATCTACAGTCTAGCATCACGATGCATCCCGCCGCACTTCTCCTTGCTCTCGCCCTTTCTGCCCACGCAGTGCCTGTTCTCAATTCTCGTGAAAACAACACATACGAGCGCAGAGATGCTCCCTACAAAGTCGTCAACGTCGCAGGTCCTACCACCCCCACTGTCGAAACAATCACCGCGACAAATCCTCCCACCACCATCACGGTCACCGAGTACCCCTCGTCTACCCCAGCTGTCGTGCCTGGCCCTTCTTCCTCATCCTGGGCTATTGGGCTGGCCGTGAACGATGCTCCTCTTGAGCGCCGGGAATCCAACAGCACGGAAAGCCATGCGATTGCCGCTCGCAGTAATGATACTGTCACAGCGGTCAATGAGCATATCATTGGGTCCAATCGTCGATCTGACTCACTCAATGAGACGGAGCACAGTCTGCACGCGCGTAGCAATGGCACATTCGAGGTTTTCGCTCGGGGTAATGATACCAGCTCCAAGGCCATGGCTCGTCAACACATTCCAATCCCACCCTTGAGCGAAGATGAAGTCACGAACAGTACTTCTGGGCTTGTTGCTCGCAGCAACGATACTGTCTCCAAGATCCCAGCCCGTGGTGTGGACATCGCACAGCGAGCACAGAACACCAGCAAGGTTATCTCCCACCCAGGTAGGGATCTGAACGGAACAGCCCTGCAGGCTCGAGAGCTCAACGCTACCCACGTCGATGCTGCTGCTGCCGGCTCTGTGGACAAGCGTGGACTCAACACCACCGAAGTGTCTCCCAAGGTTTTTGCGCGGACTTCTAACGACACTGTCGTTCAATCTCGACAAATCCAGGATGCCGTTACTGATGATGCCGCTTGGGCTTCCAAGCATGATAATGCCACCAAGCTTGCTATCGAGCCCAAGGCTCGGTCCCAGAATGAGACCGAGGAAACTCCTATTCCGCGTGTGACCAGGAGCTCAAACGAGACGGTCTCGCAGGCGAAGGATGAGAATCTCATTGAATAAATGCTCCCACCAGCCTCCGTGATTACACTTTTTGCGTTAGAATGATGTTTCCAATGATTGTGACGAAACACCGGATGGATCTGATGGATAGCGAGCAAGCGGTTCTTTCTTTTACAAATATTTTTCGGTTTCGGGGTTTTACGACATGCCATGACTGCCATAATGAGAAATGCGGTCATGAAAACATGCATATACGGGGGCGTTTTGTGATTTCCTTCCTTGTCCTGGCTTTCCTTTGCTTCTGCTTCTATTGGCGATTGGATGATTTCTTCGAGACGGGTGCGCTGCTTGGCTGGGGTAATTGACTGTATTGCATGATGGGTACATACTAGGTAGACTGTGATATTTTTCATGAATATACGCACTTGACAGATCGATGATCGTGGCTGCATCTGTATAGATCCAGCGAGCCTCGTGCGGGTGACGTACTGTGTAGGGGCCGGGCTTACATAACCGGCGCCCAGCCCCGGCCGACCTGGCGTTCTGATCGCATGTCCGCATTCACTTTCACATTCACCTGCCACTTTCCCTTGTCCTTGTTATCCGTTCTTTCTCTCCTGTCTATGGACCAGGAGCTGCCTGCTTGTCCGCTCCCCCCCTCAGCGCATCCTCTGTCCCTGCTGCCTCCATTCTTGCCTCCCCCTCTGGGCCCCTCCCCCTTTCCGACCAGGTGTTTACCGCCCGATTCGAGCCACTGAGTCCGACTCCCCTCACATCATCTCATCACATCCACCATGGCCACCCCGGTAGCGGCCCCCGAAGACCAAAGTCGACTCCTCGAGGAGGCATTGGGAGTCGTGCGGCAACAGTCGCAGATGATGCGGAAATGCCTCGAAACACCCGGAAAATTAATGGATGCGTTGAAATGCGGGTGAGCTCGAGCTTCGGATGCCCCCCTCCAGGCAGCAGTGGAATTGGGGCCGAGATAACTGACGTCTTCTGCCAATTGCCCCAGGTCCACCTTGGTCTCCGAGCTCCGAACCCCTAGCCTCGGCCCGAAGCAATACTACGAACTGTACATGGCCGTCTTCGATGCCCTGCGACATCTCTCCGTTTACCTGAAAGAAAACCACCCGGTCAACCACCTGGCCGATCTGTACGAACTCGTTCAATATGCTGGAAACATCATCCCGCGACTCTATCTCATGATCACCGTGGGTACGGTATACATGTCCGTGGAGGATGCCCCGGTGAAAGAGATCATGAAGGACATGATGGAAATGAGTCGCGGCGTGCAGCATCCCATTCGCGGGTTGTTCCTGCGGTACTACCTGTCCGGACAAGCGAGGGATCATCTGCCTACGGGGTCCGGAGATGGTCCGGAGGGCAACTTGCAGGATTCGATCAACTTCGTCCTGACAAATTTCGTCGAGATGAACAAGCTGTGGGTGAGACTCCAGCACCAGGGCCCTTCGCGCGAGCGAGAGAAGCGGATGCAGGAGCGTCGGGAGCTCGAATTGCTTGTGGGTAGCAACGTTGTGCGACTCAGTCAGTTGGTCGATTTGGAGGGGTATAAGTCCGGTATACTGCAGGCGCTGCTGGAGCAGGTCGTTCAATGCCGGGATGTGCTGGCGCAAGAGTATCTACTGGAAGGTAAAAGTCCCTTACCTTGTTTCAGGTGTGGGATGCTAAACTAGGATGCAGTGATTACCAAGGTGTTCCCCGATGAGTTTCACCTGCACACTCTTGATCTTCTGCTCTCCGCAATTTCTCGACTCAACCCTCATGTGGATCTGAAGAAGATCGTGATCGGATTGATGGACCGTTTGTCAGCTTATGCGGCCCGTGAGACCGAGTCGTCTGTTGACCCAGATGCAAGGAAACAGAGGGAAGAGGATGCTGTCACAAAGCTCCTTGGGAACCTTAAGGTATCCGAAGAGAACAAGGAGGACTCCACTGGAGAAGCAGCCCAGGAGAATGGCGCTGAGCAGCCCTCGAAAGAAAACGCCGAGGCTACGACGGAAGACGAGCCCAAGGCCAATGGCGACAGTAGGGCTGGCATTCCTGTTGATGTTAAGTTGTACGACATCTTCTATGAGCAAGTGGTCAACCTGATCAAGAGCCGCGGCCTCCCTATCCAAGACACAATGGCGCTTCTCGTTTCGCTCGTCAATCTAGCGCTCAACACCTACCCGGATCGCCTGGAATTTGTCGACCAGATCCTTGACTTTGCGACCCGGGAGACTGCGGCGTATACTGACCACGCCGACTTGCACTCCGCCCCAACACAGCAGAACCTCTTGCACCTCCTCACTGCGCCTCTCCGTTCCTACGCCTCCATCTTCACAGCCCTAGCCCTGCCACACTACATCCCGCTTCTGACTTCTCAATCTTACACCACTCGGCGATCTGTCGCAGGCGAAATCGCTCGCAATCTTCTCAAGAACCGAACCTTCATCGCAACGACCGAGAATCTCGATCGTGTCCTGCAAGCCCTGAGGGTTCTGATCAAAGAGGGCACACAGCAATCCATGGGCTATCCTGGGCTGCAGTCTCAGCGACGGGGTGAAACGGACGAAACCATCGAGGAGCAAGGATGGCTTGCCCGACTGGTTCACCTGGTTCAGGCACCAGAGAACGACACTCAATTGAAGGTAATTGCTCCTGCACCCGTATGATATGTCTCTGGTTAACCCTTTTGTCAAGCTACTCCAAGCCACCCGGAAGGCCTACCTCGACGGCAATGAGCGAATCCGATACACAACACCAGCTCTAATTACAGCTTCGATCCGCCTGGCACGCAAACTCAAGGCCCGCGAGCACTACGACGACAATTGGCAGTCGCAGTCCTCAGCGCTTTACCGGTTCATGCACCAGTGCGTTAACAACCTCTACCAGCGTGTGAACCCCGGCTGTGCCGATCTATCCCTGCGCCTGTTCGTAATGTGCGGAGAAGTAGCGGACCAAACAGGCTTCGAGGAGTTCAGCTACGAATTCTTTGCCCAAGCCTTCACCATCTACGAAGACTCTATCAGCGATTCGCGTGCCCAATTCCAGGCTGTCTGTGTCATTGCAGGAGCCCTCCACGGCACACGCGGATTCTCCAAAGAGAACTACGATACCCTCATCACCAAGGCTGCCCTGCATGGCAGCAAGCTACTCAAGAAGCCTGATCAATGCCGTGCCGTATACCTAGCCAGCCACCTCTGGTGGGTTGTTGAGAACCCACAACGAGGCGAGGAAGATTCCAAGAACGTACGTCCACAAACCCCCAGTAGTCTCTCTTTCTCTTTACTAACACCGGATAGCTTTACCGCGACGGCAAACGCGTCCTGGAATGTCTGCAACGGGCTCTCCGCGTCGCAGACGCCTGCATGGACACCGCGGTCTCCGTCGAACTCTTCGTCGAGATCCTCAACCGTTACGTCTACTACTTCGATCAACAGAACGAAACCGTCACCACCAAGTACCTCAACGGCCTCATCGAGCTCATCCACTCGAACCTGCAGACCGATGAAAATGAGCCCAATCCCAGCTTGGAGGGCCCGAAGCGTCACTTCCAGCGCACACTGGATTACATCCGAACCCGGGATTTCGAAGGTGTAGTCACCGATCCCAGACAGTGAATGCATGACCAACCCTCTCCGTATGAATGAGCGATGTTTTGAACCCTTGTATCCCCCGCCTTGATCTTTTTCCCATTCCCAATTTCTTCAAGCCTTGTGCGTGTAAGATTCCCTTTCCTTCCTTTCCTTTTCCTTTACGAACCCCTTACCTGTCTTGTTTTCCCTTCTTGACTCGAGTACATCAACCAGTGTATCATCATCATACCCTGTCTCTTTCTTTCTTTTTCTTTTCCAAGTTATTAAGGGGGAATTTGAACTCCGATAGAAAGCTTACCCATTTCATTCTCGCTTCTCTTACATAACATAACCCCTTCCAACCTACCAACTACCATTAGCCACTTACCCTGAAGCCATCCACTAGGAAAGAAACGTAGACAAAAAGGAAAAATCAGAGCAAAAGTAACGCTTCAATGTACATTTGATAGATAGATAGTTAGCCGATTTTGCCTGTCACATGATATTAAAGATAATCAATCTATTCCACCTAGATGTACAAGACTAGTAATTAATTGCAGGTGTCTCTTGCAATCCGACAGGGATGTCCGAGTAATACAGTCTTCGTGTATGTATTAGATCACAGGAAATAAAGTTACTAGTAATAGTATACAAGGTAAACGAACATCCAAACGGGCGGAGATGATATCATGACAGTAGTATCTCATAGTAGTGAGTAATTACCCTGAGTATCATTGCAACACCCCCCCCCCCCCCCCCCCCTGGCCGTTAAAAAA
>KV907498.1:1202204-1220155 GCA_001990825.1 Aspergillus carbonarius ITEM 5010
TTGCCTGGAGTACTTCAACCGGTGTATCATCATCATCCCCGGTCTCTTTCTTTCTTTTTTTTTTCCAAGTTTTTAAGGGGGAATTTGAATTCCGAAAGAAAGTTTCCCCATTTCATTTTGGTTTTTTTTAAAAAAAATAACCCTTTCCAACTTACCAATTACCTTTAGCCATTTCCCCGGAAGCCTTCCCTTGGGAAAGAAAGGTAGCCAAAAAGGAAAATTCAGGGCAAAAGTAACGTTTCAATGTACTTTTGATAGATAGATATTTACCCGATTTTCCCTGTCCCATGATTTTAAAGATAATCAATTTTTTCCCCCTAGATGTCCAAGACTAGTAATTAATTGCGGGTTTTTTTTGCAATCCGACAGGGATGTCCGAGTAAACCAGTTTTGGGGTATGTATTAGATCCCGGGAAAAAAAGTTCCTGGTAATAGTATCCAAGGTAAACGAACTTCCAAACGGGGGGAGATGATATCATACCAGTAGTTTCTCATAGTAGGGGGTAATTCCCCGAGTATCATTGAAACCCCCCCCCCCCCCCCCCCCCCTGACCGCTAAGAAATACATAGTAGTAGTAGTAGTACCTACAAGCTACACAAACGTCCACTAACTACGACCACAACCACAACCACAACCCGAATGAATAGAATCACAACCAGATAGATATATAGATCTACACCCCATAATAGGGAAGATCCTTTGATCTGATTCAATCATGTAATTGTTAAACATGGAAGTCCAACGAAACATGAATGGGAAATATGATGATGTTTGCTCCATGGGAATCGCTACATAAGTGGTTTCAAAGACACCTTGATGGTGGGAGCGGTGCGCAAGAAAGAAAAAAAAAGAAACAAGACAACATAACGTACATGACATGATTAATGTCCGTCAATGGGAAGAGATGAAGATGAAGAAATTGGAACTCAAACATGAATAAAAAGAAGCCGGGAAAGAAGGAAGCGGTCAAGTGAAGAGGAAGAAGAGGAAGAGGCAGATGAGGATCGTGGTGGACTGACAAAGAGGATACGATGACCGCGGTGTCGCATACGTAAATATTCGGGGTGAATGAGCACAGGAATGGGGAAGAAAATGAGGATATTGGGATGCACCTGGATTAGCAGGGTGCTGCGAATGAGGCAGAGGATGATGGGTAATGAAGTGTAGAGGTTGTGTCCGTTCTTGACTATGAAGGGAGAAGTAAGTGATAATCTCCGAGGACTTGCGATGGCATGGATTGAACTAGCGACTAGAAGCCCGTAGGAGACGAGAACTGCCGTAGCACCGATGGAGTCGACATTGACGTGCCAATGCCAAAGGCCGGGAGACTGCTGCTAGGGACGGGGCTACCGATTTCACCGGGAACAATGCTACCTCTGTGGCCTGAGGAGGCACTGTTGGTGTCGGGCTCAAACTTGACGTAGTCGCCCGTCTCGTCGCTCTTGATCGAGAACGATCCGCCTCCATTCTGCGTGTTGCCTTCCGTGTCACAAATGTCCAGCATTTCCTTCAGGGTGATAGGGGGCTCATTGGTCGACCGTAGCTGGTCCACTTGGCGGAGAACAATCTTCACATCGTGGTATCCGCTTGCTCCCTTGGACGGGCTCATCATGTTGAGCTGTTTGCAGGCTTGGATAACCAGAAGCCGTATCGTCACAGGCCGAGAGGCGTGAGCACGATGATGACCTCCGGGGGCGAATGCATTGTTGGACCAGCCACTCCCTATAATTGTCGTCAGTTGATAGCACGGAGCAGACAGACGTCGAGGTAGAACTGACCAGGTCCGGTTCCCCATGGCTGAGCGGTGGGGAAGGGAGAAGCGCCGAAAGGAAGTTGCGCACCCCATGTGTTGTTTCCTATATTATGACTGATGGGGAACCCACTGTGTTTGGCTGCTGTAAAGGCTGTCAGCGCCCGTGAGTAATGATTACTTGGCAAGTAACTCACCGAGAGGGTCTGTGAACAACGACGTCCCTGCAAAGCTAGCTCGTGCAGGCCCAGGAAGAGACCCCGGAGCAGTCGCCCCAGGAAGAGATTGGGAAAGATTGGAGGTGAAGGGGACGTCGGAGTCATCCAGCAGAGCACTGCTACCCAGATGTGCACTCAAATCATCCACATCACGCCGCGCAGGACGGTTACTCTGGTCTTGTTGGGTGCTCGACGGACGCTTGATAGGGCTGGGCCGGGAAATGGGGAATGCAGGTGCCTGGAGGGGGGACCGCTCGAACGAGCTGGACGGCTGCCGGGAGTGCGCATGGGACAGCCCACTCGGGTGCGCCGAGAACACATTGGCTATGGGTTGCTGATGGAAGGATGCCAGACCGTGTCCTGGGTCGAGCGGGAAGCCCCTTCCGGGGGGAATCGGACGAGTTCCGTTCATGCCCGGAAGCACGGGAAGACCATTTGGCGCCGGGAACCCTCGCAGCTGGTTCATCAGCGGTCCGGAATGAGGCGGGTACGAGGGCAAGTCATGGCCGATGGGTGGACGCGAGCCTAGGCTCAGTCCAGGTGGGTTGGATGGAGAGAAGCCAGGTGGATGGGATCTGCTTAACGCGCCTAGGGGCGATAAGGGGGTCGACGGCTGGGGGTGGTGAAGCAATGGCGGCTGCCCATGGCCCTGCTTGGAGGTGATGCTGGATGCACCTGACGACTGCGACGGCGCCATCGATCGCGGCGAAATGGATACCTGCGATGGCTCCGTGCTAGCCGGCTGAGACCGTGGAGACGACGTGTGGGAGCCCTGCTGAGACGGCTGCCGCGGCCGGGCAGGAGTCGAAGCCTTGGGAACGACAGGCGTGGCGATTTGAAAGTGTGGCGACTGGAAATGGGCCAAAAGGCCCTGTGCATGATGAGGCAGGTTGGGGGGGATTGGAACCGGTCCATGCGACACTCGTTTTGGCACTTCATGTTCTCGGGGGGTGATATGGCGATCTCTCCGCGTCTGCTCCTCCTTGGCCTTGCGCTCCTGTTCCTCTTTCTGCCGTGCTTCTTCTCGTTTCTTCTTCTCCAGCTCCTTCTGCTCCCGCTGCCTTCTTTCCATCTCCGCTTGTCGCTCTCGCTCTTCGCGCAGTCGCTTTTGCTTCTCAGCCTCTTTGCGAACCCGCTCCGCCTCCTGGGCCTTTCGCTCCGCCTCGCGCTTTCTCCTCTGCTCCTCCCTTTTCCTCTTCTGCTCTTCGAGCTTCTTCTCCTGTTCCGCTTTAGCCGCAGCTTCCTCAGCCGCCTTCTCCGCCTCCCTCCGCGCCTTTTCTTCCTCCTTCGCCTGCTTCTGGAGCTTCTTCTTATCCTTGCGTTTTTGTGCTTCGCGAGCCTTCTTGGCAGTCCGTTGCTCATTCCGAGTTTGCTCCTCCATGAGCTCTTCAATGAGCTTCTGCTGGCGTTGCTCGGCGACCTTTTCTCGATAGGCTGTCAAAACGCGCTGTTCGAACATTCGGGCCGCAAATATCTGGAACATCCGTCGTCCTTCTTCCATGCGTTGTTCTTCCGTCATAGCGTCCTGCAAAAACGTGTCAGCTTGCACTGCTTCATCACCCGGCCAGTTCCCGGAGCTGACCATTTCATCTTCCTCGTAGTCTTCATCCTCCTGACTATCGTAGTCCTCATCCTCCTCGTCGTCATAGTCTTCGTCATCAAGGGGACCGTGATTATGACCGTTATGAAGAGATTGGTGTGCCGCTGCAATGCCATATTGGGTATCTTCTTCACGCTGCATTCGGCGCTCAGCTAATTGCTCCATCATGTCGATGAAATGCTTCCCATCATTCTTTAAAAGATCGTCCGCAACGGTAAGGATGCCATCTGCCAGTGGTGGACAAGAATTAGTACTAGCCCAGAACGAGGCTGAAAAGCCTAAGGCTTTACTCACCTTTGACAGTTAGACTATTTCCAAAGGCGAAGAAATCTGCACGGGCGGCACGAGTATCGTCGTCTTCATAATCTTCATCGCTATACGGCTCATCATCCTCATCATCCTCGTCATAGTCTTCTTCCAGGTCCTCGTCATCTTCCTGCAATTCATGGATGCGGCCTCGAGAGGGATGGTACTGGCCTTGTGTCCGTGTATGTTGGCCGGGCGATCGTAGAGGTGGGTGGTATAGACGAGGAGGCGGGATCATTGGCGGGCCCTTCTCGAACGAGCCCTGGTTATTGTTGGCATACTGTTCCAGCTCCTCGTAGTAAGCATCGTACAGCACCTCCAGTTCTTCTTCGATTGCGGTCCTCTTCCTCCCACACACGGTACAGCTGCACGAGTGTTTTTGCTGCTCCTTCATCTTTTTCAAGACCGCATCCTTTTCGACCTTGACAAGCTGTCGTCGCTCGTCCTCGCCCAGTTCGAGCCAGAAAGTCTTGATGTTCTCGCGTTCTTCTTGCGTGGAGGTGTTCCAGATGCTGCGGTCCTTGTTCGACTTTAGAATCGTGTGAGGTCCTAGGTGCGGAGGTAAAGGCGGAGGAAGAGGATGTGACATGGAGACGGAGGGAGTCGACAGCGGCGTAGAGCTTTCATCGCCGTGATATTGAGAGCCAGCATGGGATTTCTTGCCTTTTTTCTTTTTGGATTTCCGAGTGGTGGGGATTTGCTGGCCGGGTTGCCCGTCGAATGGTTCTGGAGGATCGTCTTGTACATGCGTCGCGTCGTGGGCCTCCTCATAGTACATTTCGCCATTCGGAGCGACCTCATCGACATCATGATCGTCGGATACATGGCTCTCGGGCGCGGTAGGACTTAGACCGTTTGGCGACGTGATCTCCGCGGAGGCATGTCCATTTCCGAGCTCACGCTCCGCTGCCAAGCGGGCCGCCTGTTTTTGTCTGCGTTTTTGCTTCTTGCGGTTTACCGACATGGTTTTTGTGTCTGATAGTAGAGGTTGGGCGCGATCGGTGGGCGCATGGGCCTCGCCATTTGTAGTGTGTGCAGGGATGGATGTCGACGCAAGATCGGACATTGTGGAACCGGGATTCGGCCTAGGCGGTTGCGGCGGAGCCATGGACAGTCTGTCTTATGAGGCTAAGACACCGATGAGCAGGGAGGATGAAGGGGGCGGGCTTCTCAGTCTCCTAGGTTCTTCCGACCCAAACACCATGCTAGGAAAGCGTTCCGGAGGAAAAAGTCAGCAGAAGGCCCGGCGGAGGTAGCAAGGCAGGAGAGCAGACGAAGCTCACCGGACAGCGGACGGGCGAAGAGGGGGGAGATAGAAGTCAGAAAGGACAAAGGGTTGTCAGCAAGGCCGTCGGGTGAATCACTCGAGACAAGCGAAAGGTTGCGAGTGGAGGCGCCCTGGTGAATTGGGGGGGGGGGTGGGATCCCAGCGTCGACAAACGGGGAACGAGGGCGGAGAGGGGTGGAAAGGACCCGGACCGCACGACAAGAGGGGAGGGGGCACAGGCGTCAATCCCAGGTGATCGGGGCCACAGGACGAGGGGAGACCGGGGTGGCGTAGCGGCGGGGGGGAGAAAGGGACCGATCCGAGTTGAAGGAGCGTCGGCGACACGCGCAGGCAGGACGAGATGGACGAAATGGCTGGAGATGATGGGTTTGGATGGTGGTGGATCTTGACGCCGGGCGTTGGGCTCTCTGGATGGTTGCCGTGCCGCTGGCCGCAACTGGATTAGCCGCCGCAAGCGAGGTGCCAGCCTCCTTCTTCTTCTCCTTCTTCTCGTTGTCGCTTCGCTGTCAACTCCCTCCTGGCTGCTATCAAGCGCCCGTTTCCCCCTTCCCCGGCGTAAGCGCCTCCCCAGCCAGGGGCGTCTAGCCGAGGGGGCACTATTTACCGACAAACCCCCCCAAGACATCGGAACCTCACTGGCGTGGCCTCTATGGTCTACCTAACCTACCACAACTCGGACAACCGTCGGGGTTTGCAGCTGTTGCGGGTCATGTCGGCGTTGGACGCCATGTGTCCATTCGGATGGGGGAGGGGGAAGGGGGGCTATAGCGCTAGGAACCCTCCTGCGGGGTCTCGAAGAGGGGATCTCATGATCAACCTCGTCTGGTTGCAACCCATGTTGGCATGACGTCGGCCGACTCTAGGGAGTTCGGCTGCTCATCAGCTTAATCCCATTTCAGATATGGGGGAAGAGAACCGGCCATCTATTGTTGAACGGTTGGATCTCCCCCATGGGACAGTATTCAAGCTCAAGTCAATGTGAAATCTCAAATCAGATATCCTGCATGACTTCCGACTCTCACCAGGTGAGCTTGGCTTGCAGGCAACTCAAGATATGACAGGTTTACAGTAAAGCGCAAGAGGACACGGGAGACTAAAATCAATTGATCATGTAAGTACAGATGGTTGGAGACCAACAATGGTCAGCAAAAGTATCACCCACTTTACATCCCCTTCATGGGAACCATGGAACAAGTGAACGATGCCGGTGTTGGATTGAACGAGAATCCTACGGAAGAAGCACACAGGCCAGGCCCATCTACATGTTCCACTGCACAAACCAGTGAATAAGGCCAATTGATTCGGATACTAGCAACAGGGCCCGGTATTGGTTAAGACAGGAGTTGAAGAGAAGAAAGAAGACGGAATAGAATTTGGTGCAAACTGTGGCCTTCCTGGCTGACTTTTACTGCATCTCAATCAAAAGCTGGTCTGCACCAATCCCTCGACAACACCAGCTCTGCTTGATACGTCTGCAAGTGCCCGCATATCAACCAATGGGGAGCTCGAAATGGCACACAGCAGGCAGCTAAAGGAAGAGCTTAGAAACAAGGTAGGTTTCAGCACATGTCGCCCAAGTCATCTAAGACGTGACCAGAGGAATCGACAGAACCATACAAGTGGTTCCTTCAATTTACAAGGCTCCCGGTTTCTGGTGCTCACAATTGTCACTCAATTCGGACTCGGCACGGCGTTGGTTATCTTCCTTCCTGGTACTTGCCTCCCTGAACCGGCTTAATCACGGAGGGGTGTTGGTGGGCCATGCAACCTCGAGGTACGTCAGGTAATGACTGGCTAGATGGCATGCATTGAAGTCGTCGGTATGTTGCAAAGTCCCCTGTCTCAAGCCGAAGCATCCATAACAGTGAAAATTCCATGCCTCTCGTTCGGCCGGCAAAATCTTTTTCGTAGTATGGGGCATCTAGGTCGCAGCCAGCAGGTGATCTTCGCGCACTCCAACCTCTGTTCGGTCACCGGAATACTCAGGCTCATCATCACCACAATCATCTTCGTCTTCCTTGAATATTGCAGATATGAGATCCACATACAAAGACTCAGTCGGTTTCCTCATCACCGTCCCCTTAGGGGTCCTAAAAAAGCCGAGCTGGGGTGGGCACAAGATAATCCGCGACCGGCGGATTTGCGCATAGTCTGATGCAACGGAATTGGCTTCAACGACAGAAGTCCAGATGGAATCTAGCAGGTTTTCTTTGCCCATTTCCGTGTAAGAGCTTTGCCTGGGCTCAATGAGGAGGACTGGCTCTGGACGACCGTTTCCCACAATTAAAGCCCCAACCACATGAGGATTCCCTCTCAGGATAGTCTCCATAGGGATAGGCCACACTTTGAGTTTATTCTCCAGCATAATGATATCCTCGGTACGGGAGTGGAAGCGCCACAGCCCGGGTTTTGTGGGGTGAGGCATAAAGAGGTCTTTAGTGCGCCACGTGCGCACCTTGGGATAATTATGAGCAAACGACAGATGCGAGCGAGACTTTTCGTTCGAATGTAGCACCAGCTCATACACCCCATCACCTACAGCCTGCATCTCATATTCGTCACACGGGAGGAATTCGAGATATTCCCATTCCCCGAGCTGAGGAATGAGCACCTGGATATGACAGGTTTCTATAGACCCGTACATCTGACGCACGTCAGTTACCTGGCTCAGCTTATGCCCAACCCTAGGTGCTAGTGCCCCTCCACCGAAAAGTATGAAATCAAGGCGTCGTGCCTGGTCATAGGCTTCCGGCTCGAGCACCCACTGCTCAACCAAAAATGGGGGAGCGTAGATGGCTCGAATTTGCGGCTGCTGTTGCAAAATCGCGCTCAGTAGGGACCCGCTTGGTGAGACGAAAAGCGGCCCCATGACAAAAGCGGCTGTTTGTGAAAAGAGAGGTAAAAGGGTGTAGGCATGGAGACCGGCTAACTGCCCATCCATGAGTTTGTGGATCTCCAACAAAGCATATGGCAACTTACGTGATGAGGCGGAAAGGGCGAGTAGTAACGGCCAGGTGGAGAGAAGTTGAACTGGTCCGCATTCTGCGCACGCCGTCCCTCTGGAACAGAGATAAACGTGTCACTGTCAGCGCAGGATAGAGTGCCGTGGGTGTAATACACCAGTTTTGGTTGACCCGTCGTGCCGGAAGTGTGCAGAATCAGGCAATGTTTGTCCTGAAGTTCTGCAAACGAGCCTGTCCAGTGATATGGAGGCGCCCGAGATCTAAAAAGCTCACTCAGTTCTGGCAGTTGCAAGACTGGCATAAACGGGTCGAATTGCTGTAGATTCTCTGCTAATGGAGACATGGCATCCGCGTAGAGAAGGCCATGGACATCTGCCTCCTGCAACAGGCCTAAATTTTGGATACCGGTGTTTTGAGGAGAGACGAACATGGCCTGTTACAGATCAGTTTGCGAGTATTGCCCCTGGGAAGGGTAGCCACATACATTCCATCCACATTTCATGAGCGCCAACAGCAGGATTGGGTAGCGGAGGTCAGGAGGGCCGACATAAGCCAGTGTGGTCTTTTTAGAGACTCCGTCAAAGGCGCGGTCAATCCACCAGGCCATATGATCCACCGCTGTCGCCAAAGTCCTCATACTGATATCGCGGAAACCATCTGCAACATTCCTTGACTTGGGAATGGCGGCAAATACACGATCAGGCTCCTCATGAGCGTAGTAGTCGACGATGTTTGGAAGCAGGCGCTGTCCTCTAAACTCCTCCCCGCCTCGAACCCACGACTCAGTACCATTACAAACAGCCATTTTGAAAGATGGTGAAGGCGGCCTGGTTTCCTAACAATTGGGATCAGAGGGTGCCGGGCCGAAGTCCGAGACCGTAATGGAGGAGGACGAGGGAAGAGTTGTCGTGGGGGGGCTATTTCAACGCTTTGGGTGGGTGGACAATTAGTACACCATCTGCAGAGGAGCTTAGTTCAAGCAAATGCCACAGCCCGAATGCAAGTAAGCACCTTTTCACCCCCTCGTGGGCATCCCATAAAATTGTGTGTCTGCCTGTCTCGGTCTGCACTAAGCTGGTCTTTGGATAAATGGCCGATAGCTGGGTGGACGACCCGTGCCTGCACCATACACAGTACACGCCTAAGCCCGTGGGCCGAGACCAGGAACAGCGAGGGCCAAGCTGCGCCGTGCAGGAATGGTAACTAACAGGACAATTGCTGTACGGATTGTGTAATAAAGCGATTAGCGGACCGGAGGAAGGTTCAGTTGGTGTCACTCTTCACTAGCAGCACTCCGAGTGGGCTCGCTCGGAAATGGCCGCTGTCCCGCGCCCATGACGACTGGCGGGCCGTTTGGCACTTGGCCCGGCGCATTATTCGGTCCATACTGCATTTGTTTCAGTCCCCGTTGTGCGGTCGTCGATGAGGGCTGGGGTTTCTCCCCAGCCGGCTTATCGTATGACCAGATGGCCTCCTCCGTCTGCGTACGGAGTAGATACATTCTCCCTCATCCCTATCTTCCCTGCACCATGTGGCGCGTGGGTGGCCGGCGTGCTCGTGGGACTCCGCAGTCGTCTCGACTATTTCGTTAGCGGAATGATAGAGAAGCACTAGAGAATGTCGATCAGCCTGCCTGGCCCAGGTGCGCCCGTGGAATTGAAGAAACCTGCTCCACAATCGCATCTGCGATTGTCGTTTCCAGATCAGTTCCGCCCCGGTGTATCTTACACAAAGTTGGCACGTTCCGGCGGCTGGCCCAGATGGAATGTGAGATTGACGTCTTGACGGGCCGGCTCACCATGGTTTGATGGTGGAGGCCGCTGCATTCCTGCAACCTCATTGACCGACCCGCGACACAGGATTCGTTTGGGAGCCGATACAGGGAATTCGGAGCACCCCATGACTTCATTGACCGGCCGCTTCCTTCCTGAACCGTCAGACGAGTCTCAATTTTGATGTTTTGGTGCCGTCGCTCTTGTGACCTGTGCTTGGAAATAAGCGGTGACGGTTTCAGCGGATGCCGAAGGAAGCGATGCCCAGAGATGAAGGATCCCCATAAAAACTCCGTGGAGGCCGTCTGGCGAGACCACCATTGGGAGATGGTGAATTCTGAAAACTAGAGCCCGCCGGGTCTCCAGTCCAGTCGATGTTGTGATTCGCAGAACCGTCAACGAGGCACCCTCTTGCGCCCGAGTAAGCCACGGCGTGCGGAATAGGAGGAATCGCCAGACCCCCCCCAAAATAATGCCTATTAAGCTTCCACTTCGTAACGGCTGCCAAACGCCCCCTCCGCTTCAAGGCGGATGGCTGCGAGAGCTTATTTGCAGAGCTTTTCTTCTAGCAAACATTATCCGTATCTACCTAGAATAGCGTACGGAAGGAGGTAGGCATTGCATTAAGGGTCCAACAACCAGGAATCAGTCAGGTTTTTGAAGCATCCGCGGTAACAGGTGTCACCTTGAGTTCGATGTGTAGGTACTGCACCGTTGTAATATCGGAGGAGGGCTTGTAGGCGGCTGGTAGAACGAAAATATTAGACTTGGTACCTGGAAAGTGAGGGGCGTTGCCAGACCTTGAGTTGATTATCTGATTGACCAAGCAATGGTCTAGGCCTTTATCAGGGAGCGATTAAGATTATTCTCAGCCAGCAGATCCGTATTCGTTGCCTGAAGCATACGTGAAAGTAAAGGATGCGGCCCATTCAGCCCATGCTCGTACCTAGGGTCTCTGTGTGTCAATTAGAGACCAAGGGACATCTATGATAATCAAAAGCCTCTGGCCATTATCAGTCTGTGTGGCAGATATTGTGATGGCATTCACACGCCATCCTTTCCATGGACGCGTTTTGTTGACATCAAGATCACGACTGTAACAGATCAACTGTCAGTCCGATAAGAGTTCTTAGACCACCTGCCAGCTGATGCAGCTGACAGCAGCCGTAACTTGGGGAGAAAACTGATTGCAGGGGTAAGCGGGAGATATCCATGTTCAGTCCTTGCCACTAAGTAGATAGTGCTCCGTAGCCACCGGGATTATGCAGGGAAGCTGCGCCGCCAGTGGCACTGCTTAAACTACTTAGTACTAGTAGTATCTGGGCCGAGCGATCAGATGGCTGGTTGAATTTTCAGAGAAGAAACCGGCGAGAGATAAATATTGTGAGAGATGGAGATGATTAGTTGCGCTGGATTTGAGTCTTGGCTTGGACTGTTTCTTTGTGCGACACCCTCCCCACCCTGTCGAAATGATATAAATAGTAGCCGGTCCGGGTTTCATTCTACCAGACTATGAGCGGAGACACCTGGAATCTTCATGGGATTGGATAGTCTTTATGAGGTCATTATCTAGGTGCACATTGCTCAAGTATTCCTTGACCGCCAGTCTCCGGCTTCACGCCTCTTGTCTCTGCTGGCTGGGCCGATCCATATGCCATGGATTGGACAGACTTAGTCAAGCTCAGCCGAAGATTAAATCCTTGATGGACTGTCCAATCCTCTTGTCTGTCCGACTCTCTGTCTCATAGCCAACGGCCGCCCTTGCCCGGTCCTCTTCATCAAAAGCATGAGCCGCCGTGAAGTCCATATCTGCCGGACGAACCAGTTTGGAGCGATAATAAATCTAGTTGCAAGGTCAGCTAATGTCTCCAAGTCTTTTAGACGACGAATACTCACTTTGTAGCCGAAGTAATCCAAGAAGAACAGCGGGGCTGCAATGTACGATGAGAACCAGGTCTTTGCAGATCCCTGCTCACCGAAGGGGAAACACGCCAAGTAAAATTCACAGCCTGCGATGAAAAGGACCACAAGGAGGCCCAGGTACTGGGCGTAGGGTGCTGTCCAGTCTCGGAAGGGAAGCGTCCGGGTGCTGATGCCCTGCGCGGCAAGACCGCGTCGGAATCGGATATGGGAGATGAAGATGCTGGACCATTGGAAGAGGGCCGAGACCGATACCTGGGAGCAGAGGGTCAGTTCGAAGACATTGATACACGCATCGGGTAGAGTCGTACCAAAGAAGAGAACCAATTATATACGGTAGCTCCCGTGGCGTTACAGTTCAGATAACATAAGGCCCCTCCGAGAACGGTGCTGATGGTTAGAGAGACATATGGCCTCCCGGCAGAGTCTTTCAGGCCGAAGAAAGGGTGGAGAATGGCCATGTCAGACAACGCAGCAAGACTGCGACTCGCGATATATGCACTGGTAATTCCACAGCTGATGACGGTTAGGAAGATGAACCCATTGATAATATGTGCTAGCCACTTCACGCCCGCTCGTTCAATGGCGATGACGAATGGACTCCCCATGGTGCCACTTCCATTGATGAGATTGTCATCGTTGTAGGGAACACACATGCCCACGAGCCAAATGTTGACCACAAAGAACGAAAACATGCGCCAAAAGACTGGATACACCGTCTTTCTGATGGTTCGGCGAGGATCCTTGGCTTCTCCGGCGATGACTGCAATATGCTCTCCTCCACCGAAGCTGAAAAGCGCTTGAACAAATGCTTTAGAGATCCCTTTGATGCCGTTGTTGAAGGCACCGGGATTGCGCCAGTAGCGGAATTCGATCGCACCATGCGTGCCTGGGATGCCCCCGGAGGTCATAATGATCATGAAGAAGATCATGACAATGATTGCCAGGCATTTGGTAAACGACATAATATACTCAACATGACCGTAGATCCGAACCCCAAACGCATTCGCCGCGGCAATGACAACCAGGAAGATGGTGATATACGCGGCAAGAGGAATAACCTCTGTCTGCGGCCAGAATTCAAGCACAGAGACGGCCGCGGTAATCTCGGCGGGGATACAAAGCACCCACTATTGGCAATCGTCAGTCGGACAGACATCATTTCGATTTCAGCAGAGCTGCCTACCGAGAACCAAAAGTTGATACCGACCGCGAATCCGAAGGCGGGCTCCACGTACTCGATGCATTGTCTGATAAATCCGCCATGGACCGGCTTAAAAGTTGTCATTTCTCCGATAGAGGTATACTGCAAGTACACGACGAACCTAATAACAGACTAGATGGTCAAGGAATGCGCAATGATCGCGTATCCGGATAGACATACGCAGTAATCGTGTATGCAACGGCGATCCCACCAGGACCAGCTACATGTTGTGATTAGCGGCGTGGACTTTCAACTGCTTGCCCTTGAGTATTCATACCATATTTCAATGCAGTTCCTGTACTGACCCATCTGAATAGATAAGAGTAGTCAGCAAGTGAAGCTGATCAGGTATGACAGGGTGATCCTACAAGCCGGTGCCTACGCCAGCACCAAAGGTCATCATCATGATCTGACGACGACCGAGCGATCGGTGATAACCAACATCCTCATTTGCTCCCAAGAGCTCACTTTCTCCCTTTGCGACATCGATGTTTTCGGGGTCGACAACAGTGTCGGCAACAGTGACTTTCTTCGTCATAGTTACTATCGGTTATTCGCACTCGTACATGGCTGCGGAAGAGAGGGCTTTTGGCGGCGCTTTATAAGTTGATCCCGGTGAGCATAGTGAGGATATGGTGGCAATGTCATTGGCCATGCTGGCAGTCCTATCTGAAGGGCGGCAGGGGGATGATGATACTGCTTCGGAGATAAGCTAGACTGGTGGGAGTGATAGTGACCTGCGGCGTCAAGAGCCAGTTGTAGGTAATCATGCGGAGTCGTCCGAATCCCCTCCCATTCCCGTATGAGGAAAAGCTGATGGCAAAGGGAAGCAAGAGTGGGGTGGCTGATCGTCTGTGTTGGATGACGCACGTCTGCCAGTCCTGAGTCAGGTGTATAAAGAGGGGAATCGTCTGGTCAAGCCCCAGGAGCCATGAACTCTCGAGCATCAAAACATCTATTTCTCCAAGTCTCCTTATTTTGAGCCCTACAAAGAATCAGCGCTATGACTGGCAGCAAGAACGTGGTCTTCGACATTGTCGGTACACTGGTGTCGTACGATGTCCTCTTTGAGGCAATTGACACGCAGCTAGGCGTCCGCCTCCGTGCAGAGGGCATCAAGCCGTCTCTGCTAGGATACACCTGGATCGAGGTTGCGGAACGAGAGTACACTTATTTGAGCATGTCGGGTCAGTATCAGCCGTTCGCCACCTGCTTCGAGCTACTGTTCTACCGGATGCTCCATATGGCCGGCATTGAGAACCCCCGGAGCTTTGCGACGGACAGCGATCTTGAATTTATCATGGGGGAGTACGCAAAACTAGGACTGCGTCCCGGGGCGATCGAGTGCGTCACCAAGCTGCGTGATGCTGGGTTCACTGTCTGGGCGCTGACGGCCGGGGACATCGCGAGAGTGGGGGGATATTTCGCCAACGCAGGTCTTGCATGGCCCGCAGAGAACCTGAAATCCTGCGATACGCAAGGTATGGGCAAGCCCGACTTGCAGGTATACCGGCCGCTCCTCCAGCAGCTGTCTGAGAATGGGCAGCCCTGGTTTGCTGCTGGCCACATGTGGGACGTTTCGGCGGCTCGCCGTGCGGGGTGAGTGCAGATGCGCTAAGCAATTCGTTATCGCGGCAGATACGGGAGTGACTGATACAGAAATCATAGATACAAAGGGGCGTACTGCTCCATCTGGGAGAAAGAGCCCATTGTGAAGTTATTCGGAGAGATGGAAGTCATGGCCGAGACGCTTCCCGAGATGGCCGACAAAATCATTGCTGCGGAAAACGCCTGAGTAGGGGATCACCAGGGAGAACCTCGAGGTTAGGTGATAGGCATATTGACTCTAGCCTGGGCGCTGGAGAAGCGTGTCAAGCTAGGGATCTTCATGATAAGTCGCTAGATCATAGTTCATAGGCAGGCATCGCCGACTAATCTTATCTGTCCCCTCGGCGGATGTTTTCCCCTCTTTGGGGGCATGATTTTCTCGTGGCTCTCCGTGAAGATGATAAGCAACAGCATAAATGACCCACATTTCGATAAGGGGCAGTGTCTCCTCATCAGTGCGAATGGGGTAAGATGCGAGGGTGGTAGATATTCCCCTCTTGACCGGATATACTATGTATTCCATCACTGCGGCAGGCACTGCGGGGGACTCAATAGAACACCGGGCCTGAATGAAACGACAAGTTCTTTCAAAACACCAAATATGACAGGCACAGTTCCGTAGGTAACAGCCATATCAGTGAACCAGTACCTTGGGGGCTTCATCTGGCCTGGTAAAATCACAGAGGAAGGCGGTCGGGCATACGCGATGCCGGACACCGACTAGATCACGTGATAGGTGCTTCTCAATTCTTGCATAACCGCATAGCGTCAACAGAGGCTGCTAGATAGGTACCTACCTAGTAGAATAAGTAATAATGTTCTGTGGCTGGCCGCTTGCCTCATTTCACCGGAATAGCGGGACCAGAAGAATCAGGGATCTGCACTGCCAGTTGGATCAGGAACGAGAATCGCTACAGGAACCACAGGAACGGTGGTCACTCCCCCATCCAACGTCCCTGCCTAAACCCAATCTGGTAATCCCCTCCATGGACATCCGCGGAGCCTAAACCCGATTCGCCAGGGTATTGTGGGCGAGAATGAAGTATAAGATGGCACATCGCGCGGATCAACCATCAGCTTTCCAGTCTCAAGCTCTCTCGCCAGTATGCCTGCTCTAAAAAAGGTTCGTTCGGTTTCTTCGTCCAGAGATTTAGGCTCACACAATTCACCCAGGCTATCATCATCGGTGCAGGCCCTGCTGGCCTCGCTGCCGCCCTCCAACTGCATCGCAACAACAACATTGCCATCACAGTATATGAACTACGCCCGGAACCATCGACTATGGGTGGCGCCATTGGTATTTTTCCCAATGGGATGCGTCTACTTCATCGACTAGGCCTTGATGAGGCTCTTCTCGCCCGCGGATTCTCCGTCACCCACATGGAGATCCACTCGTTGCAGAACGGTGACATCGCCAAGGTCGACATGTCTGCCTGGGCCCAGCAGCAGACTGGCTTCGGATACCTGCGCATTTGCCGAAGAGATCTTCAGGATCTTCTCCTCAACGCTGTTGCCAAGGAAGACATCACTGTCTCCTTCAACAAGCGTATCGTTTCAGTCACCGAGTCGCCAACCGACGTCACCGTGACCTTCTCTGACGGCTCGACCGACACAGCTGACATTCTGATCGGATGCGATGGCATTCATTCGAGCGTCCGTCGACTGCATATTGACCCCTCCATTGTGCCCGAGTACTCTGGAATTGCCGGAACCCAATCTATCATCTCATCGACCGGCCTTCCAGACGCCCTGAAAACACATGGAAACGCCTTCCTGACCTGTAATGGACTACTGGCAGTTATGCCCTGCTCCGCATCTGGGGATAAGATCTTCTGGTTCTTCTCGCGGGAAACGCCTATCCCTCACTCAGAATCTGGCGATGCGCGAGACGGGTGGGAGGAGCGGCGCCAGCGAGAGGTCGCGGAGTATAAAGATACCATTCATAAGATTATCGACACTGGCAAGGACGAATGGCGCGAGACACTGACAAAAATGGTGGACCGGACGCAATCTGTTGGTCTTTACCCTATCTTCCGGCTCCCGCTGGGGGGAAAGTGGTCTACCTCTCGAACGGTGCTACTCGGAGATGCAGCGCATGCGATGCAGCCCCATGCGGGTCAGGGAGTGTCCATGGCCCTAGAAGATGTGTTTCTGCTTTCGCGGCTACTGAGAGACCATGAACGGGGTCTGGAAGATGTATTCGCCAAATATGAGGCGATCCGGAGACCGCGCATTATGGAGATCTCCAATCTGGCAGCAAAGAATGGGAAGGCGCGGAGAGACGTCACTCCGTGGAAGTTGTGGATGAAGGAGTACATGGCCTGGGCTACTTATGGCCTGTATAATCGACTAGGATTAGAGTCCTGGGGAATTGGGCAGAAACATTTAGTCTACGATATTGACGAGGTTCCGGTATGAGTGCTGATGCTTGGGATCTGCTCTCCAGGGTGTGATTATTTTGTGGACGGAGGCTTTTCGGGGTTCTCCGCTTGTTCCAGTACCTTAATGCGGCGCTAGGCGCAATGTCTCAGAATAAATGATTATTTTGATCCAGTTGGAAGCTCTGAGAGTGGTGTAGTGTAGGTCTAGAACCGAGCCGGAAATATAGAGGGGTATAAGAAGCCGTGCTATAGACGCACCAGGGGGGGAAATAAGAAGAGGTGGCAGAACGAGGAGTACGGACCAGCACCGACACCTCAGGAAGCAGGGATGGATGCAGAAAGATGTCATGTCATGCATGGAACGGAGCTGAGAACAACCGACGAGGTCGACAACAGCTCTGCTCCGCCATAGTCCGACCCCTGAAGTGGCTGTCTGCCAGGATTTAGGGCGCCGTGGCTAGTCCGGAGTAGCGACCCTAAGAAGATACTCGTACTGATCACCCCAGCTAGGCTTGGGGAAAGAAGAATGAATGGAAGGCAAGCGGTTGACCACTTGACGGTTGAGAATTGGGATAGCCTTTGCCTACTAGTGCCAGTGGAGTCCACATGTCTCTGATCAACAACGGGCGTGGGAGAAAAAAAAAAGGTGCCCTGACTCGCACACACCGTTGCTCCCTCACCTCACCTCACCTCACACCTCAACCCAAACCCAAGAGTCAATTGACAGTGCACTACGACGAATGGGACCGGACTTGCCCATCCATCGGCATTCTGACTGCCAGAGGATCCGGGGCTATAAATATCGCTCTGGGGAGGCCTGTCCAATGGTAGGCAGCACATGCCCCTGGTCCTGGCTCGATCCCCCTCTCCTGGCCCAACAGCCTCTCCACCCTCATAATAGTAACAGCGACTATCGCGAAATAACCACCGTCTAGCCTGC
>KV907498.1:1221757-1325759 GCA_001990825.1 Aspergillus carbonarius ITEM 5010
CGTCTGAGACAAATCTCTAACCTTAGTAACAAGCGGCCGTGCGGTGACGATTCTTCAGCTGTGCCATTCACCGGGTCGATCCCATCCTTCCCTTTGATTGCTATGGGGAGGCATTAGTCTCCAGTGGGATTGGCTCTCTTGTCGCAATGCTGGGCGGCCCTATTCGATAGTGTTCCTGCCCATTCGCCGGGGGTGGGGGGGTTGGAATATATAATTCTAATGCGATGCCTGGAGTATGAGGATGACACAGGATTGTGGTGCCTTTTCAAGTTCTCATTATTCTTGTCCGGTTGTTTACGGTTTACCGTACTCCTTGGTGTACTAGTTACTACTTGTACTATTGAAGTACCGGCGGACTCCATACCGTAACCACGGTTCTGCCTGCCGTACTACTATGTAAGATACCCCCGTCAGCCTCACCTGCGCGACCGCCTTCCCGAAGGACTCGGGTGGTTCTCCTCCCCTCCCCCAAAGATATCCAGATGATCCCAGACTCTCTCCTCCATTCCCCAATTCCACATCCTTCTTCTTGCCTCCTCAGCTGTATCTCTTAATCTTCGGGGGAGGGGCATCTTTACCATCCAATTTCTTCCCCTCCTTCCGCCGGTTGTCCTCGACTAATCTCCTCCATCGAGCCAGCCTTGCCAGCTGCTGCCTGATTCTTCGTCCCGGGTTCCGCCAGGGCTCGTCAGCGCCCTCGCATTGCCTCGCCCATTCGTTCCCTTCTCGCTTCATCGCTCCAGGGGTCCGGAGATCCCACCCGGTCGTCGAAAATGGCTCAGCAACAGAACGACAATGTAATGCGAAGGTACGTCCCGCCATGTCGCCGCTCCGAGGCTGCAGAGGCCATCATGTTATCTGCCACCGGTCACTGGTTCCCGTTATCAGCCCACCCGCTGTCCCTTGACCCGGTTTCGCGTCCAGAGGGGCGCTCCTCGGTGACGAATGGGGCATGGATCTGACATGCATGCAGGAAGTTGGTTATCATCGGGGACGGTGCCTGCGGGAAGACCAGTCTGCTCAGTGTCTTCACCCTGGGTTACTTTCCAACTGTGAGTCTTTTTTTTTATTGCGCTTCAACAATCGAATGATCGAGGTCAAGAGCTAACAAGTCTCTGATGTCTAGCATTATGTCCGTAACTATCACCTTCTCCGCTGACCACCCCCCGTGCATGCGTCTGACTGTCGCCGCCTTAAACAGGTCCCCACAGTATTTGAGAACTATGTGACGGATTGCAGAGTGGACGGCCGTTCGGTCCAATTGGCTTTATGGGATACTGCTGGTCAGGAAGATTACGAACGACTCCGCCCACTAGCTTACTCGAAGGCGCATGTGATCCTCATCGGGTTCTCCGTGGACACGCCCGATTCGCTCGAGAACGTCAAACATAAGGTTTGTCTGACCACCTTGGCCCTCTGCCGGCTGTGCTGATAGCCTCGTCTGCAGTGGATTGAAGAAGCGAACGAACGATGCCCGGGGGTCCCTATCATCCTGGTCGGACTGAAGAAAGATCTGCGGGAGGATCCTCTGGCGGTCGAGGAGATGAGAAAGAAGTCGTTGAAGTTCGTGACATCAAAAGAAGGAAGCGACATCTCCACGCAGATCGGAGCCCGCAAATATTTGGAATGCTCCTCGTTAACCGGCGAGGGTGTCGACGATGTGTTCGAGGCGGCGACGCGTGCCGCGCTCCTGACATTCGACAAGCGGAAGAGCTCGTGCTGCATTGTGCTATGATGGGAAGTTAATGACCTTGCGATATATATGTCGCCGACTCTGATGGTATTTCAGCGATCTTGCATGCCAGCCACGACGGGTTCATTTCACTATGCGGTTATTGAGCATGTTACCACGCGTGTGACGACGCGTGGGCCAGTCTGTTGAATTGGATTTCGAAAAAAGGGGGGAAGGTGGTCGACGGATGTTGATCGATATATCTTGCATTTGCGGCGTTTGGGAGGGCCTCTTCTTTGTGTCGAATATCGCACTCGCATGTTGACAACGATACCCCTTGGTCCGGGGATCCAGCCCTCCGAGTTCACTCCTTTGGGATGGGTTGCTGTTGGAACGTGCTACGAGATGTCTGTCATTACCTTTCTTGTGTTTCTACTGTTACTGCCTAGCGGTGATTTCCCTGTGTATGCGTGATAAATTGTATCATTCTTTTCACTGTAGATCATCCCAGTAGCCTCCACCACCACTACCATGACCACAGCCACCAAAGAACATATTAGAAAAAGGACAATATATTATACACCCAACAAAAGCATAGATACATACATACATACATACACAGAGCAGCAAATCCATCCATCCATCCATCCATCCATCCATCCTACCCTTTTCAATCAATCAATCAATCAATCATCCCCCCCTCCCCCTCAACCCCCAAAAATCTCCCTCAAAAAAATAACGGAAAAAGAAAGAAAAAAAAAATTTTAAATCCCTCTTCCACGCATGATTCCATCCCTCCCTACTCGGCCCCTCCGTCTGCAACCGCGCATACTCAATGGGAACCAAATCCTTAAACACCCCAGTCTTAATCATACTCTTCCGAAACAGTTTTCCTCCGTCGCCAGCACCCGTCCGCAGCTCCTCACACGCAGCTTGCATCGACTGCCATTGCCGCTGGAGCTCGAGTCCGTGGGCCCGTCGGAGGCACCCCTGGTAGAGGTTCCAGGCGCGGTGGATCGTCCAGTGTCGGAGGAAACGGGTGCGGGAGAATCGAAGAGGGCGGGGAGTGAGTGGGTGGTGGAGGAAGTAGCGGATTAGAGCTATTGGATTAATTGATTCATATTAGTATGGGTTTGTTTTTTTGGGGGGGAAAGTTTGGGTGTGGATGGATGGGAGTGAAGGAAGGGTGAGATTGGGAGGGGAACGCACTAATCCGACGATCGCCTCTAAAGCCACTTTCTTTTCTTTTCGAGAGAGCGGAGGTCGTGGAGAAGGAACGCGGGGAGGAGGAGGAAGTGAGGATTTCGTTGGTGAGGGTTGGGCGGACGGGGGCGCGGGTGATGGGGATGCGGAAGACGTTCGCCAGGGAGGCGAGGACGGGGGAGAGAGGGCGCATTTTGATGTTGTTGTTGCTGCTGTTGTTTCTGTTCTTTCGGTTCCCCCCGGGGTGAGTGGTGAGGGTGTAAGGGTGTAGGTTGGTAGTTGGTTGGTAGGAGTGGTTGTAGTAAGTAGGGCCTGGAGAAGTTCGGACTCGCGGAGCGGAACTTCGATTATCAGCCGCGCGCTAAGGATAAGCGCGTGTGCTTTTATACTTCACTGGGGCTTTTTCCGAGACAAGTGAACTAACTACCTACTTCGTAGTTTCTGGGGTATTATTTATTGCAGCCATGTATGAATTGTATGTCCATTCACTTTTTCATTTACTTTTACCTAGTAATAGCCCCAAGCTTATCGCTCATCATATCGAAACGCAAGAACCAGCAAAGAGTGTATCTCAGTACCATCCGATCAACCAGAATAACGCCGGAAATGCATCGTTACACACTGCGGTCATTAACCATTCCCCTCACCCTTTACTCGTCACCCGTTTCTTCGACCGATCGTAGTTCAGCACCTTGCGTCGTCGGTGTGTTTGCGCCAGTTTCCACCGACAGTACAACACCAGCGCATCCTTCAGAAGCACAAACGCACATCCCCCAACTACACTCCGGCCCCAACGAGTCTGCAGCAGCCCCGGCTTGGCCTTGCCTAGCGTCGATGGTGTTGTCCACGAGGTCGGTAAGACGTACTTCAACAGCCCACCCATCGAGGCAGATATGGCTGGAAACGCAAGCGCCCCAAGGATGATGTCGGCCAAACTGCTTGTGTCGTGGATAAGATCATCCCGTCGACCCAGGCCCAAGCCTTGCCCGTTTCCACCCTGATCCTGCCCTTGTCCGCCGCCCTGCGCGTTTCCGCCGTTGAACCCAAGCAACCCTTGTGGTCCATCGTCGCCGCCCATCCCAACCTGTAGTTCCAAATCGATTTCCATCAAAAGCCCGTTGTCATTGGGCGGGTCCGGCTCGGGGTGTTCTGGTGGCGCATTATCATCGAACTCATTGATATCCGACTGGCGCGGTTGCACCTCTGCAACCCACTTCCTCTCCAACTTGCCAAACATTCTCTCATAAATGGTACCGTAGAAGCTCTTCACGTACGGAAGAGCGGCAAAGGTCACGGCCGCACTGGGCGGCCAAAGATCCAATTCCAGCTCCTGCCCGGGTTGATGCGTAGCGAAAAACATGACGGGGATAGCAGGGAGAAGACCGTCTGCGTACCGGGTGCGCGAAAAGATCAACACCAGAGGAATAAGAGGCAACCCGAGGTTAAGACCCGAATTCCACGCCCCGTCGGCCGTTTCCTCCAAAATCATTCTAGCTTCGTCCGTCCCAAACACAAAGTACATCGAATACACTCCATGCGCGCAGCACCCCGCCCAGACGGTGCCCCCCAGCGTGAACACCATCCCCGGAAGGACCAGCCGGCCAGCGAGGCGCTCAAACAGTCGCAATATGTCCACGATATAGCTTCGTGGGCGCGAGACCACGATCTCCGACTTGCATTGCGGGCAAACCATCTTCGCGCTGTGGCCGTTACGCTTCCGAGATCGGGGGTTTTCGAGATCTGCTAGCCAGTCGAGCAGGCAATCTTCGTGAGCCGTCAAGGCGCAAGGACACGGGGAGCGCCATTGTGAATTGAGAGGCGAATCCTCCGTCTCATCTGTGTAGCAAATCCAACACCTGCGTGGTTCATAACTAGACGAATCGACGGGAGTCGGGCTTGTGGTTGGGGATCCATGGGTAGCTGTATCGGAGGTGCCGTTGAGTAAGACGGTATCGTTGTCCTCCACCGATCCGGTAGACGAAGCGCGGCTAGTCACACTAGTAGAGACCCTGTTCTCCTGGGGGGTGGATGCAGTATTATCGTCGGAAGGCTGTGGCCTGCCGGAGGCCGGGTAACCTGGGACCGAGGCCATGATGTGGTGGCACTGTGGAAGTACGAGAGGGTGGATACAAGGTGGTAGAGGCACTGGTCGGAGCTAAGCGGACAAGCGCAGCATCATGTGTGGTCAGAGGTCATGCGACGGGGGGGAGAGAACTGGAGGCGAGAATGATGGAGGGGAGAGAGGGACAGCCCTGTTAGGCAGCTCCGATGTCTGCACTGCACCAGCAGCCGGGCCTCCGTTGGTCTCAGAGTCACACAGCTGCTATGTAATCCCTCACTCACTAGTCTCGGATTAGTGCTTCGGATACGATCCGCGGCTGTTCGGCGGCGAAAAAAAAAGGCGGGCTTCCGCCCAGTCAGGTGGCCCTCACGTGAGGCGGGAGGGGCCCAACCAGAACCCCCAGCAATCACCTCACTTGGCCCCATCATGGCGGATGCTCAACTAAGTGCAGAGTACGTATGCCGTGGGTAGTAGATAGTAGGTCCCTATTGAGTACTTAGTCTACGCTGTACGACACACATATCCCCCGGTCAGCACTAAGGATGACGGCGCCGGCTGAATTCCCCTTTTCAATGCCTCATGATATTTTCAAGGTCACACAGAAGATTACAGCAACATAAGGATTATATACAGCTGGGGCCCCACAACAACCAACGAGGCAACTTTTCGGACGAGCCACAATGCAATCAAGAGCATGCCAAAACGTGGAAAAAGGAAATTGAAAAGGACGATCCAGCCCAGCGTGATGTCCGAATCAGCAGAAACCCATCCCGGTCCACACGGCCAGGGGTACAGGTCTCAGGTGGAGCCCACTGTTAGAATGCTATGCTTTTTCCCTGCATCTTTTAGTATAGTGCTCCCTGATGTGGTTGGACGACTGGAGCCAGTCACTTCCTGGGCGCTGACCGGCACCCCGCTAGCGTTTTAGAACCTGCCAGAAACGCCATGGATATCAAGAGATAAGAAATGGGTGGACACTTTTGTAGCTATCAAATAACAGGCATGGCAACTCATCGCTAGCGTCAGCGGGGTTGCTTAGACGATGCCGGGAACCTTCCGCTTTCTCATCAGAGCCTTTCTCTCTTGCTCCTTGGCTAAATTACAAACTCCGATTAGCATTCATCCACCAAGCGAGGGGAAGATCAGCGCAACATACCTTCGTCATAAACAAGGAACTCGTGCAGGGCACAGCCAGCAGGCACCATGGGGAGCACGGGCACCTTGCGGTCAGTGAACACTTCCAGAAGAGCAGGACCATCATGCTCAATCAGCCACTTCAGCTTCTCCTCAACCTCCGAGGGCTTGGTACACCGGTCCGCGGCAACACCCATGGCCTGGGCCATAGGAACAAAATCGGGGTTCTTCTGGTGGGTGTGCGAGTAACGGTCCTCGTAGAACAGGTTCTGCCACTGCGTCACCATACCCTGTTCCTCGTTGTTCAGAAGAAGAACCTTGACACCGATGTTGAATTGAGCAGCAGTGGTGAGCTCGGTGAGAGTCATGTTGAAGGAGGCATCGCCATCGATATCAATGACAAGGGCCTCAGGGCGAGCAACCTTGGCACCAATAGCAGCCGGGAGACCGTATCCCATAGTTCCAAGACCACCAGAGGTGATCATGGTACGAGGGTGGCGCCAGCGGAAGTGCTGCGCAGCCCACATCTGGTGCTGACCGACACCAGTGGTGATGACGGTGCGGTCCTTCATGTGTGCTGTGAGATCACTGAGCTTCTCAATCAAAGCCTGGGGCTTGATGGGTCCCTCGGCGGTTTGCTTCTCGTAAAGAGAGAAGGGGAACCGGGCCTTCCAGTCATTGATCTGCTCGAACCACTCCTTCCGCTCAGACACTGTCTCAAGCTGGGGGAGGAGAAGACGGATGTTTTCGGCGCAATCACCCTCAACAGCCTCGTTGGCCTGAACGACCTTGTTGATGTTCTTGGGCATGATCTCGAAATGGACGATACCACCACGGTTCTCAGACGCGGCAAGCTTGGCCTGGGGGGCGAACTTGGAGATGTTTCCAGTCACACGGTCATCGAAGCGAGCACCGATAGCGATGATCAGATCAGCTTCCTGCATGGCCATGTTGGCATACGCAGATCCGTGCATTCCCAGCATGTGCAGAGCCTTGGAGTCCAGCTCATCGAATCCACCCAGACCCTGGAGCGTGGTGGTGACGGGAATGCAGGCCTTATCAGCCAGCTCCTTCAGGATCTGAGGGCCATCTGGGCGAGCGAGAAGACCCTGGCCAACATACAAAATAGGCTTCTTGGACATATTCACGAGGCGGGCGACACGGTTGATGGAAGCCTTGAGCTGCTGCATGCTCACTTCGCGGGCGGCCATGGTCGCAGCGCTGGGAAGGGAGGGGAGGGTGCTGTTCATCGGAATGGGTTTACGGAGGATACCGGCGGTGATATCTTTCGGCAGGTCGACAAGAACAGGTCCGGGACGGCCGCTGGTGGCAATCTCGAAAGCCTCCTGGATGCGACGGGGGAGTTCGGCGACGGACTTGACCATCACATTCCACTTCGTGCAAGCCCTGGAGATACCAATGACATCGGCTTCCTGGAAGGAATCGGTACCGATCAAGCTGGTGGGCACTTGACCGCAGAAGACGACCATGGGAGTGCCGTCCGAAAGGGCATCCTGCATGGGGGTGATAACGTTGGTGGCTCCCGGGCCGGAAGTGACGAGGACCACACCGGGCTTTCCTGAAGCACGGGCGTAACCCTCGGCCATGTGTCCGGCACCCTGCTCATGTCTAGGAAGAACGAACTCGAAGTGTTTGGAGTTGTAGATGGCATCGAAGACAGGGAGAATGGCGCCTCCGGGGTAACCGACTAAAGGTAGTGGGTCAACCTTACCGTCTTCAGGGATCGGTAAACCGAGGGAAAAAGGTAGCGTGACTCACAGACGTGCTTGACGCCAAGACGAAGCATCATCTCATGGAAGATTTCTCCACCACTGAGTCCGACAAAACTGTTTGTCCTCCAGGAACCAGGTCAGTTCTAATCCAGTCAGCCATAGGGATCGTAGGGCTGCGTACGAGTCGTCCAGTTCGGGGACTTGGCGATTTTGAAGTGGCGACACCTCATTGCGGTGAGGTTCCTGGTTGAAGGCAGGGCTCGGGACCGGTCTCGAATTTCTGAGCAATTGGCACACTTGTTAGCAATCGAACCTGACAACCACAGGGGTCGGCTTGAATGCTGCCACAGGAAACACTCACGAGGCAGGAGCTGTTGCGGTGCTCTGGGATCTCTTCTGAGTAGCAAAGCGGTGGGGCGAGGCGGTCGCAGCGACGGAAGTGGTAGTAAAAGTCCTTCTGCCGGAGGCGAGGTATCTCTGATAGTGCAGAGAGCGCAGAGCGCGTTGGGTAGGTCTCATAGGCATCATCTTGACGACGGATGACTGCCAGGCCTGGAGAATGAGGATAGGGAGTGCTCACAGCGGGAAAAAGAACGGGACCCAGGAAAGTGAGCAAGAGATCCGTCCCTTAAGGCAGGAGCGAAGACTCAGACTTCGGGGACGGTTATGGTTGCACGCTAGCCCGCCCCGGCCTAGTGCCGTTGGAGTCGAATAATCTGGGCCCTCCCATTGGCCCCGGCCCACCCACTGCTCCGATCATCGGCGTCCGGACGCGAAAGCCGTCGCCTGATTGGGGTGCCAGTCACTCGGCTGGGCTTCACCAGAGCAACTCAGGGCAAAATCCAATAGAATAGGCGAGGGATGCGCATTATCGTGAGCTCAGGTTGTACATGCACACATTCCTCCGTCCATTAGAGCAGTGCTGGCTGCTAGCCAAGGCTCCAATCGCTTGAACATACGAAATCTAACCAGCCCAGTCAAGCGCTGACGTTCTTCTCATTCTTATAGTAGTCAGTCCTCAAAGACTAGCTATGGAGTACTTCGTACTCTCTGCAGTATCCTGGGTCTCTGTAGCCCTTACTGGGATTACCCACCATTTGATCCTTACGGGCCTTTTGTTTTTCAAGCATACTGCAGGCAAATCACCGAATATAGGTAGCTCACCAATGCGTTGCGATCACATGCAGGTAACCGGCATAGAAAAAGCATGCACCTATGATACTAGTTCAGCAATGTCGCGTGGAGGGATTGTTCATAGACACTAGTTATCCGATGCATTTTATAGACAGTGTCAGATATATCCTCAACCATACACTTAGGTGTCTAAACCTACGATGCTTGGAACATTGCGGCTTCGGATACGAGTTCTCACAGCCAAGACATTCGTATAGCGCCCATGTGCTTACTGTGTAAGCTCTAGACTGAAGAAATTACTGACCTGCAAGTTGTCTGACCTTGCGTCACACATGCAGAGTTCCGGCCACAGCAACATATGCTACCCAGCCCTACTCGGGACTGCATCTGTATTGTAAGCTCTGAGCAGTAGCCATTGTGGGTGCGGAGTTAGAGTAAATGTATATTCTTTTTTGGCATAAGGATGAACTCCAAAGCCGTTGAGTATTATGAACTTTGATATCTGTAGGAGGAATGCTCAGGATTGATTGTTTGACAAGCAAGCATAGGCGCGATTATTCTCCTGCATGAGCTCGTCCGAGATCGGAACCCCAGACACGTTATGAGGCAAAATTTGAGTATGGGATGATTTCATTTATCGAACAATGACTGCTCCTTCCTGGGAGGGATGTCCAACTATTCATCAAGAATGAAAGTCAGTCCATCTCCAGTCTTGCAATAATGTCCGGTATGATGATATCGATGTACCCCGCACTTCCATGGTGTCAGCCTTAGCTTTATCGGTCGACCAAGCTAACGAGAGCCCCAGAAGTTGACTAGGGGTAGGGCATAAGATTCCTATTGAGGCACTTAGGTATCGGTCAGTGACTGACTGTGCTGTCAGCCTGTTATACAACCAGCCCAGTCATCCAGAGCCGAGGCCATCTTGGTTCGGCTAAATTGGGTGGCTTGCGGGATTATTGGGCAGAGGGTCATTTTTTTGTAATTCGTCGATTGGCCGATAGCCATCAATATAATTCCCAGCAATGAAGTGGTGGGAACACAAGAGGCCCCCAATAGAAAGAAAAAAAAAGGTTAACGGGGGAGATTGACCAAATGGCTTGCAGTTGATGGGATTTCCCGACCGAACAAGTGTCCAGGGCATCCCGAATCAGCCGAGACCACGGGGTCGGTTGAAAAGCCTGGAGAATGGAGCCTGGAGAACGGAGCAGGAACCAGTCGGAGAAGCATGGCAACGGGCACAGCGAGAGTGTCATTTCCGGGCACTCCACTCTTCCCCGGCCCTCAGGCAATCAACATCCCGCCCGTGACTGCTTCCATCCGGTTCCCGATCAGGGTCTCTGCGGAGCACCAGCTGCTCGATTTTCCCCCCCTTCCTATTGATTTTCTCCGGTACAGTTAGTGGTTCAGGAACGCTGACGGTGCCTTGTTTTCTTTATTAACTGCGGCCTGTTTCTTTCTTCTTTCTCCTGCCTCTCCCCCCTCTTCTCTTGTGTCCCCCTCCGCCTGACCTGTCATCCGTGTTTTCTTTTTTCTTGTCGCATCCTTACCCCGCCATGGCAACCCCGCAGGAACTCGTCCCCCAGACGGAATCGATCGCTGAGGTCTACGCAACCGATGACGCTTCTGTCACCTCGATTGCCCCTCAGAATCAGGCCCGGTTCAACAATTTGGTCTCCCAATTTACCAAGTCATACAACCATCGCCCGGATTTCGTGGCCCGCAGTCCCGGTCGCGTCAACATTATCGGCGAGCATATCGACTACAACCTGTATGATGTCCTTCCCACTGCCGTGAGTGTGGATGTGATCATCGCTGTAAAAGTTGTCCCCTCGACAGGCTCTGAATCTGTTGTCACGATTTCCAATGTCAATCCTGAGAAATTCCCTACCCGCGAGTTCACTGTGCCTCGTGACACGGACATTGAGATTGACCCTAAGAAGCATGAATGGGTTAACTACTTTAAGGCCGGGCTTCTGGGCGCCCTGAAATTCTTGCGCGATCGTAATGCAGATGGATCCTTCGTACCTGCTAGCATGCAAGTCCTCCTGGATGGTAATGTGCCTCCGGGTGGTGGTATTTCTAGCAGTGCCGCTTTTGTGTGCGCCAGTGCCTTGGCAGTCATGAAGGCGAACAACCATGATGTCTCAAAGCAGGATCTACTTGATCTGGCAGTGGTGTCTGAGCGCGCAGTTGGCGTCTACTCGGGAGGGTAAGCGATCACTGATCACGCGATTTTGTTATTTGGTTTTGCTCTAACCCTGCTTGTTACTGCTAGAATGGACCAGGCTGCTTCCATCTTCTCTCGTCGAGGATACCTGCTGTATACCCAATTCTACCCTAACTTCTCGGTTCAGCATGTTCCTATCCCCAAGGCAGAGGAGGAGATCACCTTCCTCATGGCACAGAGCTTCGTCACCTCCAACAAGGCCGAGACCGCGCCCCGTCATTACAACCTTCGCGTCGCTGAGTGCACGCTCGCCGCGGTGGTCCTGGCTGCCAGACATGGGTTGACCCTTTCCAAGGACAACAGCTCTCTTGGCTTCAGTCTTCGTAACTTCCACAATGCGCTGATGAGCAAAGAGGGCCGCCTGGGGGATCCGCTGGAGTATCAGATTGACTCGGTGATCCAGAGCACTATGGAGCTTTTGACGCAAGAGCAAGGATACACTCGCGAGGAGATCGCCAATCTCCTTGATATCACAGTCCCTGAGCTCGAAGCTACCTATCTCTCTTCGTTCCCCGTTCAAGCAGAACGCTTCCTTCTCCGGCAGCGCGCCCTGCATTGCTTCACTGAGGCTCGTCGGGTGCTGGACTTCAAGGCGTGCCTCGCTAAGGCGACAACTCTCGACGAGAGACGTATCCAGTACCTGGGTCAGCTTCTGAACGAATCCCAGGCCTCGTGCCGCAACCTCTATGAGTGCAGCGCTCCGGAAGTGGACGAGATCTGCGACATTGCACGCCGGGCGGGTACACTGGGTAGCCGGCTGACTGGCGCTGGATGGGGCGGTTGCACCGTTCACATGCTTCCCCAATCCAAGGTTGAGGCTGTTACCAAGGCCTTGAAGGAGGAGTACTACCTCAAGAGGTTCCCGGACATCACCGAGGAGAAATTGACCGAAGCGATGGTTATTAGTAAGCCATCTAACGGCTCGTTCATGTACGTCCCTTGATACCCCGAATCCTTTACAGCTGTGCATGATGCTAATATATGACAGGGTCACGGGAGCAGCCATTGCCCAGGTTGAGGTCTAAGGTGGGTTTTCTTGGATATAATGTTTCATATAGTCGGTATGACCTTGGATCTAGCGTTGGTTTATTCCCCTTGCAGACGACAAGCACAGACGCGAAGTTTTGTGTTCCCTGGAAATCAAGCACTTGTGTATATCGTGTGAAAGTATCTGTACAAATGGGATTATCTTCAGTGACCACGAATGTCCTCTTCAAGTGTCCGTCTCTTTATTTAGAAGCATGAAGACAGTAATGTGCTATCTCTAGCCATCCATGCCAATTGCTGAACTCTTCGGTGGGGGAAGGCCTGGGGCGCCACGCCCAGCGCCTTTGAGATATGCGACATCCCCGACGCATTTCCGTTTATATGAGAAATATCTAGTCTAGACCCAAAAGCGTCTTCAGAGGCCCCCCATCTCCCCAACCATTACGACTGGGGAGCGACCAATGCCTGCAACAGTTTTCTGCATCCCAGCATCAAAAGCAGCAATTTCAATTTCAAGTCTTCTTCTTCGCAGCCGCCTTCCCGAAGAAATCACTCATCTTCTTCATGCCGGCGGTATTTACCTTCTTCAAATCACGAACGCCCCTCGACTCGCCCGCCTTCTTCTTCTTTTCCTCTTCTTCCTGCCTCCGCTTCTTCTCCGCCCGCGATTCCGCCGCCTCCTGATCCTCCGCACTTCGCTTACGAGTAAAATCGCCCAGCGACCGCGACGCGAGTGCCTCGGCGCGCAACTTCGCCACGACCTCCAGATGATCCCGCATCGGCTTGAAGTCTTTCGGACTCTCCGGCGCAGCCAGCATTTCATCCATCCTGGCGCTCATCTCCTTCGACAAATAACACTCCTTCATGAAGGCCAATGCCGTGGATATTCTAAGTAGATCCGCGACCCCATGAGGCGCACTTAGTCCCTCGGGAACTTGCTCCTTCGGTGTTGCAGTCTCGTCCGCGGCCTTCTTTCCCTCCTCGGCCTCGGCCTCGGCCTCACCCTCATTCTCCTTATTCTCGCTTACAGCAGCAACATTCTCCCTCTTCACGGCCATCAACGGCGTAGCGAGCGCCTGCCTGACAAACCTGTCCTCCAAGCTCGGCGGAAGACCCATGCTAACCATCCTATCCGCTTTGTTAACGAGCTCGGTGAGAAGTTTTGTCTCATTAAACCGGAACATCTTCTCATCGCCGGCTTCTACAAAATCGCATATAGCAGCCGCGCGGTCGTGCAGAGTCTCGCGGAAGGTTTCGTCGTAGAGAACATGGCGGAGATGGGCGGGGAGCTCGTCCTGCGAGTCGATGATATCGTCTAGGGGTTGAAACAAGCCTTTGGTTTTCTGGGTTGCGGAGAGGAGGGGCACGAGGAAGAAGAGGATGTCGATGGGGGTGGCGACGAGGAGTTCGGCCTTTTTGGAGATGTGGCCTTGCGGGAAAGTGTTGTTTGGGGTGGGCGCGAATAAGGTGCTTCGGGGGACGTGTGGTGGTGATGCGATTACGGTGAATTCGTAGACGCCGAGGTTGGGGCTGAAGAAGTAGCGGGTGGGTTCGTTGGTTCGTGGGTTGGGCAGGGTGAGGAAGCGGGCGTCAGCGCTGGCTGAGGAGGGGAGGATGAAGGTCTTGGTTGGTTTGCTTTGGGTTGGTGGTGGTGGTGGTGCTTGTTCGGAGTCGGATTGGAATTGGGGTTGCTCCGAGGGAGCGGCTGAGCGGCGGGTTCGCATTGTGATGGGGTGCGATGGGAGGAGAGGAGAGGTGGATGTGGTGGTGGAGGGTGAGGTGGAGGGTAGGGTGGTTGATTATAAGCGGTTCATTGGGGTCAATTGATGCTGTCGGAGTCGTGTGTATAGTTACTGCCGTCTATCGCCAAGGGATACAGTGGGTTTCGTGGTGATAACCCGTGGAGGGAATAATAATTGGCACTGATCGGAACGCGTCTTTTTCGCCGGTGGAACGCGACACGCGCTGGCCAATCAGGACTGTCGCAGCCCCGAGCCAGTCAGCGGGCAGGCATGCATGGGCCTCAGGCCGCGGGCGAGAAAGGAAACTAAAGGCGGTTGCAGACTTGCAGCTCACTTTCATTCCCTTGCGTTTCATCGCATGCAGGCTGACGGTCCCGGTTCCCCCTTTATTTTGTCGAACTCTCCAGAGTCTTGCACGTCAGGTGGATGAAGTGTTGCTTGTCCTGACCCGATCCCAGAGCCCCAGTGCAACAGCTTTCCCCGCATCCCTTCGTCGAGCGAATATGGCAAGGAGGGTAGCACGATCGATGGATTAACGTATCGGGATCGGAATTTGACTGCTACATTTTTCGACCGGACTAGAACCAAATTGATCCAGCGCATGCGATGACAAGCAGTGAGTGAGTGTTTTATTTACCCTTGATCTTTGTCTGCGCCAATTGTATGGCTGACACGAGGCTGTTGCAGTGGCCGAAATCTCATGGCCGCCAAAGTCCCCTCGGGAGGCCCTCTTGAGTACCCCGAATGGTCGCAAGAGGTATGAAGACATGCAGCGTCGGCGCGAAAACCTGGGCTCGCCTCTGAAACGCTCCCTCACGACTCCGGACTTACGATCCAAGGCATCACAACTTCTAAGCGATGGGGTGGACGACGGCGAGGAGGATGAGGATGAGGAAACACTACAGTTGAAGCTGGCCGCCATTGAGGCCCGGCTCAAACTTAAGCAACTTCAGAAAAGTCGCGCGAAGACGGGGACGCCAGGTCCAGACAGGCGCGATGGTGATGCCTTCTCCAGACCTGCTTCAGTAATCGGTTCCTCACAGGTCCATGACCAGTTGATGGGAAACAGACACGAACACCAGACGAGTACAGACGCCCGGATCGACGAGGTACAGGTTCCGTTGTCACCGTCAAGGCGTCCTGCTCCGCCAACGGATCCCGTGTCCCCACGGAGGTATGTGTTAGGCATTGATAAAGGCCTCAGAAGCAGGGATATATCGTTGAGACGACCACCAAGTTCGAAGGGTCCTGGTCAACCAGCAGGCAGACCCGGGACACGAGATGGCTTAGTCCCTCATTCTGGCAATCTTCTGCAGGCGATAACTGTGGGTGAACGCAGTCGTCCTAAAAGCTTCAGTGAGCGAATGGCCGAGAGTCGGTCTATTGAGGTATCTCGGAGAGAACGAGCAGCTCGGGTAGAGCAGATCCAGGCAAATCGAAGCTCGGCCTTTCAGATTGACAAGGCGGAGGTGGAGGCCTTCAAGGCAGCCGCCGAGGCAAGGAAAGGCGCTCCGAAATCGCCGACGAGAACTCGACAAACCGAGAGCTTTAGCCGGGAGGATGTCCTACGGTCATACAGTAACCTCAAACCGTCGTTGAAAAGGAGCCAGAGCCAGATCACTCCTAGTGCACGGAGACATGACGACGAGAATGAGCTCAAGGAATCAAGGCCATACTTTCATCGACGAAACCAGAAGTCTGAGTCAGAAGTGCCTGGTAGTTCTCAGCACAGTGCTACTGATGATTCTCAAGGCGAGAAAAGTGGCGACTCCTCTAAGTTTGAGGCCTTCTCTTCTTTGCACCTGTCAAACCGCATCTTACCCCATTCGTTCTTGACTCGAACCCTGGAAGACAAGAAAGCCCTCCGGATTCCTGATCTACTCCGCACAGTAAAGGCGCCCGACTTCGAACTGCCAGAGGATATCGACACGGACTTTGTTGTATTTGGCATAGTCGCTTCAAAATCCGAGCCGAGGCAAATAAAACAACCCGGAAACACTACTAAAAAGGAGGTCGATCCATTCGACGATGGGACGAACAACAGCAGCCAATACATGGTGATTACCCTTACAGACCTGAAGTGGACGATTGACCTCTTCCTTTTCGATACTGCCTTTCCACGCTACTACAGAATCTCCGAAGGGATACTCATTGCCATCTTAAACCCTACCATCATGCCACCGCCTAAGAACAAGACAGACACCAACAAATTCAGTCTCGCCATTTCCTCATCCGATGACAAGGTCCTCGAGGTTGGCTACGCGCAAGACATTGGGTTCTGCAAGGCTGTCAGGAAGGACGGCAAGACATGCCACTCATGGGTTGATGGCCGGAAGACGGAGTTTTGCGACTTTCATGTTGACTTGCAGATCCGTCGAACACAGGCACACCGGATGGGTGTGAATGGCGGCACAGGAATGTATGGACCAGGCGGCCGTTCAAGCTCTCGAACAGGCTTCTTCGGCGGGGACAAGAAAGGCCGTCCCCAGAATGGACTGAAGCCAGTGGGTGCCCGATACGACTTTCAATCTCAGTCCACCTACTACGTTGCACCAGCTCCAAAGTCCAGGGGCAGCGGTCCCTCTTTTCACCACCTACCGAGTGGCCAGTCTGCCGCAAGTCTAATCGATGCCGATAGCGAGGACCCTTTCATCGCTGCTGGGATGATGGGTCGTGGCATGGAAAGCAAAGAGGAACGCTTTCGTAAGCGCCTCGCAGAAAAGCAACGCGAACGCGACATCACACACAGGCTCATTTCCCGCCCGGGAGGCGTCGGGGCTGAGTATCTTCGATCTCGAGATACTGAGGGCGTCTCATCACCGCGTCTCGATGCCAAATCCGAACAAGCAAAAGATCACAAGGGCGCCGCGGAATCGCTTCCTGCTCATAACCTGGGCGTTTCGAGCTTCAGAAGGGCCGACACCGTGAAGCTAAGCCCCTTAAAACGCGCCCATGATGGCGACCGACCCCGCAGCAGCAGCATCAAAAAGACCCGGTTCATAACCTCCCATGGCATCAAGGAGGCCGGAAGAGATAGCCTGGGAGGAAAGTCCGACATGGTACCGACGAACGATGACGATGATGACGACGATGAACTAGACATCATCTAAAAGAAAAAAGCTTTCCCAGTGTTACGAAACATAGATACCCTCATTCTTGGGCAGATTCATATCTGCGACGGCGTTTCACCAGTGCAGCTGGTCAGTCATTCACAGGCCAATATCATCAGCCTCCCTAAGAAAATCAAAGAAAAAAAAAAAAAAAGGACTCACTTTCCCCATCCACCTTCACTTAATCAAAAACAAGGGAGAGGGCGTTGGAATTCACTCTCAACCACTTACTGTACTTTCCCTTCCCTTGCCTCCTCTAACCCAAGCCATAATGAATGAATGAATGACTGAACCATTTTCCTTCTCCACGCACGAACTACATACTCACTTATGATATCTCCATCACTTCCTTCTTTTCTTATTCTTTTCTCTTCTTATTCTTTTCCCTCCTATGTGTATGAATAAGTCATGTTCTTCTCTCCACGTCCCTTCCCTTCCGCGGACTACGTGTGAGAATGAGTGTATTAGTAACTGTCTTTGAGATATCCATTGAATCATGTTCAGGATAGGTTGTCCTTGATGTGTTTGTGTGTAATGGTTTTTTGCGAGTGTGGGGTTGGGTTTTGTGCTCGTAGGAGTAGTAGGAGTAGTAGGAGTAGTAGGAGTAGTAGGAGTAGTAGGAGTAGTAGGAGTAGTAGGAGTAGTAGGAGTAGTAGGAGTAGTAGGAGTAGTAAGGGTGGCCGGGCTGATCCTTTTTATTAATTACTGTAGAGGGAAGGCAGTTGGGTTACACAGACACCAGGCCTCATGTATCTAATTATGGAGGGTCGAAAGAACAGGAATTAAGGGGTAAAGATGATATGACAATTTCTTATTCATTGGTATCTGGGTAGGTGAGAGTAGTCTCAAGCTAGCTAAGTTAACAAAGGCCGAGAAAGTCAGGGCAGAAAGAACCCGACCAGCCGAAGGGAGCAGAGTACACGCCGATAAAAGAGACAAAGCTTCGAAGCAGGATAACAAAAAAGGGGGAAAGAGAGAAAAGAAAGAAACAAAACTCCGTCCTTATGTGCCAGCCCAGTCATGGTACCCGATCCGTCCAACCCATTTAGCAGTCATCAATTCGCGCCTGTTTCCTTTCCGACTGACCGAGTCATGTATGTTCAAGACAAAGATGTTGTCCTTGTAGGTGGTATCAAACAAACGAAAACTGAGGGCAGTCGGACACATTAAAAGCTTAAGACAGCCGACCTGAAGTTCAAGGACGCCAGTAAATATCAAATGAGAAGATAAGAACGCTGTAGACAAAGACGCTCGTCCAGTTTCCTGATAGAATCCTCGACGGCGGTGTTAAAGAAAGTAAAAGAAAAGACCCCTCAGCTCCCAACGGCTTCGGGACTCCACGCCTGAGACACGCGGTCACACTGACGACGCGGTCATTTTATTGCCTCGAGACTTCTTGGGAGCGGGGCCACCGGGGCTGCCAGCAGCTTCGGCGTCTCGTTTCTTGGCTTTGGTCCCGGTCAAGGCCGGGGTCTGCTTCTTGCGGAGCCAGCCGTCGAAGGGACTAACACGTTTTCTCTTGGTCTCTGAGGCTGTAGGAGTGTCGCCATGGTCCGGACTCTCTCGTTTGGTTCGAGAACGCAGTGACCGCATCGTAGCGCCCGGAGACGCAGGAGTTTCGATGGTGGAATGTGGAGGAGGGGTGACTAGTCGCTGCTGCATCTCAGCATCGACCGCAGGTTCTTCGACCTCTTCGGTTTCGTCGTGGAGTAGGTGATCCTCAATATCAGTGGCCGCCTCCTCATCAACGTCACTCAAAGGAGTTTCTTGGGGGACCCGATCCTCTGCAGTAGGAAAGAGCACACGAGGCTTGATCGATGAGCGAGTCAGAGGGCGCACATTGTCCGTGATAGACGAATCGATCAGGTCCGGACGGGCAGCCAGCAAGCCCAAGTCATCATCGTCATCACTGTCGCTTTCTAGGTCGTCGGTGAACTTGCGGAACATTTTCTTGCCTCGACTGCGAAATGTGTTAGAACACGAGCCAAAGATAGGTCAGATATAAATGAGAACTTACAAAACGTAAACCATGCCATCCTTACGGTCGATCGAGTCGTCAATTTCCTTGTCACGGCGGCTCTCTTTGCGTCTTGGGGCCCGAGAAGCCGTATTGCTTGACATGGGCTTCTTGTAGAACGGATTCTCCTCGCTTTCATCGACTTCTGGGATCCGATCACGGGAGTCGGTGTAAATCTGGATCTCAGACCCACCCCGATTGTTATCCTCACTGAAACTGTCCAGCGAGAAGCCCGTGTGCTTCTTGGTCTTCTTTTTGGAACTGGGAGGAGGGAAGAGCACTCGCGCGGCGCTCCCAACATCAGCGACCGCCTTCTTCCGGGGCGTTTTTGCCGGCGTGGGCAGCATTCCGTCTGTCATGGTCGGTCGAAGTGATCGTGGTTGATGACGGATGTAGGAAGGTTCAGGGCCGCTGAAGGGGTCCGAGTCATCTGTGCTGGAGGGGTCCTCGAGTGAATGTGTCGCGAACAAACCGGCACTTCGGGCCGACCTCTGCTTCCGTAGAGAGCTCTGGACTGAGCTAGGGGGGGATAAGGTCGCTGATTCATTGATGTCGTGTTTCTTCGCCGTCTTCGAGCCCGGGAAACTAGGCGGGGGAGTCGTACGAGACTCTCTCTCTCTGGAGGCGCGCTGGCTCGCCAACCTGGCCGAATATCGCGTCGAATATGGTTCGTACTGATCATATTTGGCTCCGAGTCGCGGAGTAGGCGGCATTCGCAGCGTCGAGGGGGGGGGTGGTGTTGTCGCCATTGTGGATGATACGTTCGACACGACCGATATAGCTCCTAGATGGCGGGGACAGCCTCAAAAGCCGCGGCTCCAAAATTGGCAGCAGAAACCAGCTGGCCAGCCGGATAAGGATCCAAGAAGTTGGGATATATAAACGTTGTGGACGGTAGGATGCAGCCCAGAGGAGTCCAAGGGAGATACAAGGGAGCAAAACGCGCGACGAGTCAAAAGCCGACCGGGAGGGCGGGTACCCGCAACGTGCTAGCTAACCAACGGAGGGAGAAATAGAACGGAGCGCGTGGATATCAATTCGAGCAGACTGAAGAGAACGAGACCAATGGCGTGGATGTCATAAACCAAGAAGGCGTAGTGGTAAAAGTGGATGTGGATGGTGTGGACGCGGATGTGAGGGAGGGAAGACTGGGGAAGGGGAGACGAAGTGCCGGTGGATGGATGGCCGACCGAAGCGAGGCGCGATTGGAATGCCCAGCCACACCTTTTCATCTTCCTCCCTCCCCTGCGACTAGTCGTCGTTGGGTACCTTTTGTCCTTTCGTCATCCATTTATTCCAGTGGCTGAAAGTGCCCCACGACTCTTAGCGGTCGATCGGCAGTCGCCCGTCCCTTTCTCCATTGGCCGCTTTCCTTCCGCCAGCTGTTGTGGTGGTCAAACATACAACCATCGTTCATTTCATTGTTTTCCCCGGCCCCTCCCATCGCCATCAGGTACCTTCCTACCCACACCCACACACCATGACCCTCCGCAGCACCGCAGAAGAAATGGATAGGCTCCAACTGTCCGACGATGACACCGAAGACCTCTGGAATTCCCCTTCCAAACGCGGAAATCAAAAGCTACACCACAGGGCCGTCAAAGAAGAGAGTTTGTCGCCGGAACCCACCATTCCTCACGATGAAGGAGAAACGCTGTTTGACCGCCAGGAGGCCCGGGAAGCTGCGTTGCGCAGTGAACTAGAGAGCGTCCGCAAGATCAACCAGGTCATCGAGGGTCTGTTAGGAAGCCTCGATTGTGCCAAGGGGAACATGGATGTAGGTTTCGTCTCTGTCCATCTTCCTGCTACAAGGTTCTCTAGTGGCGATGGCTGACCGCTGATGATCCGTAGACTGTCTCGCGAACCCTAGACTCTGCGTCTACATTACTCAACACCTGGACTCGTATCCTCTCCCAAACCGAGCACAACCAGCGGCTTATCCTCAATCCCAATTGGCAAGGCGCGGTCCAAGATGTTGCTGAAATGGAGAATGAAGAACTACTCCGGCAACAGGCTGCAGAAAGACGTGAACGGGAACTTCAACAGCAAAGGGAAGCTGCTGCGCGAAAGGCTGAAGAGGACCAGCGCAAGAGAGCGCTGGCTGCGGGCACCCGCACTACGCGTGGAACCACCCGCGGAAAGGTAGTGCGTAGCGGTCTGGGAAGGACCCCGAGTGTCTCATATTCAGGGACCAGCTCCAGCGCCACGAGAACGACGGCATCGTCAACGACTGGCAAATCATCCACCACCTCTACGACGCGTAGGCCGGTCAGTGGGATTGCGCGGGGCACAGGGATTGCGCGTGGGCGCGGCAGGGCGTAGAGGCGGTGACCAACCGATGAACGAACCCACGGTTTCCATGTACAGTACTGCGAGAGAATCTGGGACGAAAGCCAATGACAGTGATGATATGATGATACCCAGGCGAGGCAAAGCGAGGCCGGAAGTAAACACACATCCGAATGACGGCGGGGCAGGCTGGTGCCTGAGGCGACGAACGGCAGCGCCAAGCCAGAGGGCCGATAAAGCTACGGAGGGCCGATAAGCGCGTGTTTCGTGAAACGACGTTGCCTTCATCTCGTCGCCTGCCTTCGTCCTCAACTTCCTCCTCCGCACAACATGAACTTTGCTCCCTACCAGGACGAATCCCCCGAGGTGGAACGCGCCTTCTCGCCGTCGCTGGCCGACGCGCATCGCGTCAAGTCCCCCAATATCCGGTCCCCTCGCGGGTCTCCTCCCGTCCCCGGCCTCGCTTCCCCGGGGCTCCCATCTCCCAGCCAGTTCGCCGGTGCTGGCCAGATAGGCACCAGTGGGCATGGAAACACGGGATTCGGGAATGATGTCGAGAGCGGACGCTGGAATCTGGGAGCCTTCGACACCAGTCTCCCCATTCGCATGGACGTGGAAGCTATGCTGGCATATCTGCTTCTGCCCCCGGCGGGTGGTGTCTTTCTCCTGTTGGTAGAACACAAGAGCGACTATGTTCGGTAGGCTTCATCCACCACTGGGCAGCCTCAGAATCATTCCCTCAGCACACTCTCGCTAACTTCTCTTAGATTCCACGCATGGCAATCAAGCATGCTTTTCACCGTCATGTTTGTAAGTCCTGCAACACCTTCGACTGGGTCAATGACGTCTCTAATGGCCTTCAGATCCTCCACTTAATCTTCTCTTGGTCCAGCTTCTTGTCCTGGGTGCTATTTATCTGTGATCTCGCCATGATGGGATTTTTGAGCATGCGTGCCTATCGAGATGGTGAGTGTGGTGATGACGCCTAGAAATAACTTGCTGACCACATTTCAGTCGACACCCTCGAACACTTCGAAGTCCCGGTTTTTGGCCGCCTTGCCAATTCTTTCGTTGACGATGAATGATCTCGCTCTAATATCGGTGCCCGACTCCAGCTTCTCAACCATCTTGGCCGAATAATTCTGATCATGGATCGGTGAGCCCTCCATTGTACAGTGTCAGTTCAACATAATACGGAACCTTCTACGTGTTTATAATATGCCGTTCACCTGCTCAGCGTGCATACTGCTCTGCTATGTATTTTGTTATTTTTCATTTGTTCGCCGTCTTCACTCGAATTGTAATACCTCTTCAATGCTCTGCCGTTGTTGCTCATAATTATCTTTTGAAAATGGCTTATCGTTGTCTATATGATTGTGAAGTCTTATCCGGTTCTCCATATTGTAGTGATGCTCAAGGAGATTCACAGCGCTTTGTGGAATAAGATCACACATGACGGCCTGCACTTTCTATTCACCCTGGCGTGTATGAAAATACTTATAAGCCCAGAACAAACAAAGTCATACTCCTCAGCTCACACTTTTGCAGGTTTGCCAATGACCCGCTGTTCAAAATTTCTCAGACCGTCTAGGCCCCTTTTCCTTGAGAAGAGGACGAAGCAGTACTTGAAAAAGGAAACTCTACCACTGTCAAGCTACCAATCCGCCTTGGCCTAAGCCCACACTAAGACGCCAATCGCGTCTGCTCTACATCAAACACGCAATTAGCTACGTCGACTGCTTTCCCCATTGCCACAATGTGCCATGTCCAGCGCGTTTTCAATACCTGTGGGCATATCAACGACCATGTCTTCCTAGCCTGCCACATCGCAAAGGCGGCAGCAGCACTACTGGCCCCCTCTGATATCAATGGGAATTGCGACTCCTTTCAGCCTCATCTCTTGAAGAAATTTCCGGCCGGGACAATCTGGGAGAGGATATCCGCCACTGGGTATCACGCTTGCACCCAACCTTACTGCACAGATGGAAGAGTGTATCTTCTCCGCAGCCCCCATGGATTTAAGTGTATGGTGGATGGGTGCGGTCGCGCTGACTGACTCAATATCTGGGAGCAACCAACTTTAATCCTGCTTGTTTTCTACTAGTAACTTCCATATGCGTATTGGAAGCATGACCTTGACTACCCTGAGCAGGGGGGGGGGATGGGGTTTGGACCTGTCTTATTTTCCCTTTATCTTCCCATGTACAACATATGTTCCGGGCCAATTTGCAGCACTATTTAGGTGGTTTTGCGTGTAGATGGTTTGGAGTTTCTTAGACCTTCAGAGGGGCTTTCTTTTTACTTATTTGTTGGGAAAATTCTGGATCCATTGTCTCATACCCTTGTCTTTTAGTATCTCTACTATTGATACAAGTCATGGGGACATTCCTTTCTCCGTTTTTCTCTTCCCTTACCACTAGAGTATTTACAATGCAAGTTAAAAATAGATATCGACCAGACTTGTGACACTACTAGCATGTCATGCTTAGCCATAGTATAAGGACTTTATATGATACCTATACGGATCACCGACTAGACACCCACAAATATAGCTACTAGTATTCTTATATACCCAATAATAACATGTAGTCCGAGTACGTATACGTAAAGGATTAAATGTGCGCATACTCCAGAAGTTATTATTCAAATACCACAAGGCAAGGCAGCTAATAAGAAGCAAGAGATATAAAAAGGAAGAAGAAGAACATGAAACAAGATTTCGTATCTCCAAAGTAAGACGTCATCACCGTATTAGACAAACAAATAGACATGTATCGCGGATTCCCGTCAATGACCGAACTGAAACCAAGAGGCTGTGTGTGTGTGAGGGGGTGACCAAAGTAGAAACCAATTTTGACTAGGTGAAGGCACGGGAGGGTTATGTAAAGAATGTCCGGTAAAACGAGGGGGGTGACCCCAGAAGATTAGTGAGAGGAAGGGAGGGACAGATGATCGGGAAAGCAAATGAACACAATTTGGTATCATGATCATGAACGCGTGATTAGGTAGGACATGTTTGGGTCATAGGTGGTTTGGGTTGGTTCATGAGATGGGTGTTGAGTACTGTTGTTGTTGTTGTCGCTCAGATAATCTGGAGATAGTTGCTCGGGACCAAACCGGTTCGGCTCCGGGCAGTGGTGACTTCGGCTTCCCACCAGCCGTCATCTTGGAGACGGATTACAGATAATACGTCGCCTTTGCTGAAGCCTAGTTCTTCTGGAATGGCGGCAGTGTAGCTGTACATGGCTCGTGCTAGAGGGGAGGTTAGCTGATATCGGTGGTTATGGGTAGGGAGGTGTGCTTACCGAAATGTAGGATGGGTCGACCGTCGCGACTGAATTGCCGGCTGGGATCAGCGACTGCCACTGTCCGGCTCCTTGACCGGCTCCTCACACTCGCAGCATCGTCATAGTATGACATTGGCCTACCGCTGCCGCGTCGAGAGCCGTACCCGTCACGACTGCCAGCATACATGTCGGGTGGTCCGGACAGCTGAAGCTCCATACCTCCAGCGCTGGAAGGCCGGGCTTGCTGCCTGAATTGCGGCTGGGGTGATATAGCACGTGGCATTGTGTTCTGAGCCTGTCTGTACTGTGGCTGCGGGGACACTGCGCGTGATGCCATGGTGGGGGATTGCCGGTATTGAGGTTGAGGAGACACGGCACGCGAAGATCCTCGCCTGGCGTAATCAGCGGATGAGGCCGCATCCACGGGACGTTGGGGGGGCGTTGCGACGGTTGGGGATTGGCTATACCGATTCTTCATGCTATTTGACTGATAAGAGGATGGACTGGGACTCGCTGCCCTACTGTACTGGCCCATGCGCGTGTCCACCCGAGGGCTCACATTGGGGCTTGCACTTCGTCTTGCAGCAGGCGACCGGGCACGCGGGGCCTCCTGGGACTGCCCACTGTGTCGGCTTGACAACGAGGGAGGTTTGCTGGAGGCCCGGTGCGCACTCTGGCCCTGGCCGGTGTATCTTTGCGTCGTCTTTTGCATCTGTGCCGAGGTAAAAGCCGGTTGTGGAGCGTCCAGGCGTTTGAGAGACGAATCATTATAAGCTGGTGGAGGGGTGGCTACAGAGCCGGGAACAGGAGCCACTGATGGCACTGGGGTAGCAATGCCATGGTACCTGTCGGCAGACACGCGGGTGGTCGATTGCTTCCCTGCCACTTTCAGATCCGCGAGAGCCCGTGCGATGGGGTCCAGCTCCTCTTCACCATTCTTGCCAGTCTGGGGCTGGGTGACCTTCTTATCCTTGTCCGGGGACTCGACGTCGAAAACGTTGTTTCCAACATTGAGCTGGAAATTTGCCCTAGGATCCACGGGCTCAGGGCTGCCCGATACTCGGTTTGGGTCCGGCATAGCGATAGGTTGCTGCGGGTGAGAAGCTTTGGTCGGGCTAATTTGCTTTGACGGGGACTCCCAGGTGCCGCGAGAGGGTGTCTGGGAGGGACCAGAGTGGCGGTCTTTATCATGGCGACTCTTGCGGCGGAAGGGGCTGTTGCTGAAGAATGCGCTCCTCTTCTTCTGAACCTGTTTATCTCCCCCGAGACCCGGAAGAGCTACACCATTCGTGGGCTTCGTAGGAGATTGCCTGGCGCTTGAAGGCTCTTGACTTGACATCGACGTCGGGTTCGAAACCTCGCTTTGGGAATCACGACTTGATGGGCGATAGGCACTGTTGGTTCCCGAACTGCGCTCCGATGGTGGACCTGTCCTGCAAAACATCGTCATGCCGTCGGTCGGGTAAGCATTGTGTGGCACCTTCGTAATTTCGCCATGCTGATTGGGGTCGTAATTTGGTGGAAGCTGGCCACCGCGTCGTAGATCCAAGGGCGCGGGCTGCTGCATCGGCGGTTGCATTGGCTGCGGCATCGATTGGGGCATAGCTTGCTGCACGGGTGGCTGCATTGGCGGTTGCATTGGTTGCATTGGCTGCATTGACTGCATTGACTGCTGCATTGGCGGCTGATGCACGGGCTGCTGTATCGGCTGTTGCGGCGGTTGCTGCATAGGCGGCTGTACATGTTTCTGTACGGGCTGCTGCATCGGTTGCTGTAGTGCCTTTTGTGGAGTGATTATGGTTTCCCTACTTGACGGAGTCAGAGGGCCATTTATCTTAGCTGCAATTTCGGCGTCAGGGTCACTCTGCGGCTCATAAGACGAAGGCTGTGGCGAAGAAGTGCGATATGCCGGGTTTATCGTCCGCTGGAACTGGGCTACAGAGTAGCCTTCTTCTTCGGAAGCTTCCGAGCTCGTATCGTTGATATCGCCTCGACAAAAGTTGATGAACCTGGGCGGGTCGGGAATGTCCTGGCCAGTTCCTTTCTCTTTGATAAAGAAGATAATATCCTTCTCGACCTCGCAATCTTCTAAAGAAAGGCGGACTTTCTCGCAGGACTAGCAAGCGTCAGTGGAAGCCCGGCGGGTTTATGACTGTGAACATACCGCATCGTCGCTAACGCAGACAGTTGATGCAATATTGGCATACGTCCATAGGCTGCTCTTAGTAAAGTCAAGTCTTTCCTCCTCAAGATCTTGAAATTTCTGGCAAGACTTGTTAGCTTTCATGCATCAGTAGATGGGCATGGGTTGTCTATCACACATACATCGCAGGCTGACTTCCATTCTTTATTCCATCGCACCGTAGTCTCCTCGAGGACTTTGATAGCTGCTTCGTACTCACTGCTGCTCGATGCAAGTTGTATTTGCGTCTTCTCCAGCTTTGCTTTGTTCTTACGCTCTTCGTGGCCCATGACCATGTGGCCTTGTGCGAGATATCCCTTGATCCTTAAGCAATCTTGCTCATATCGATCTCTGGTCTGTAATAACTTAGTATTCCCATTTATTTGTTCTTAGAAGGTGGGTAACTTACTTTATTCACTGTTTGAGTCTGTTGGATTTTAGTTTTGAGTAAACGTTCAATCCCTGTTTGTATGATCTTTCTTCGCTCCTTGGAACCGCCAGCAAAAGCAACCAATGGCTCCTCCAGCTCCCTCTTCATTTGGCCCGCAATTGCTGCGTGGGCTTTGGCAATGGCCTCAGTTTCCCCACGAACCGTATCAAACGATGTACGGAGCGAGCCTATCTCTGTTGACCCTAGTGGCTTGCGACACAGTGCCAGAAGCTTTCGCGCGTACTCATCTTCAATAGCAGCTCGAACTGTCGGCCTTGTTAGAACCTGAATGCGCCGCCCATAAAACAACGACGATCGGATGACGTACTGTTGTAGAAAGTTTTCAACTCATCGCAAGACACTTTCGAAGTGTGCATTCGGTCCAACATCGGCCCAACACCCGCGTCATCCTTGCCCCAGAAATTATTGGCGACTGTAGAGACGAAGGCGTTAGCTCAGCATGACCCCGGTTAATACATCTTCATGAAACACCATACAGGACATGGCCACCGTTGGCCCCTCTGCAACTGTTCCTGGCATGTTGGCAGATTATACTCCAGTAGTCGTGTAGAGCGTCGGCCAGCCTTTGCTCATCTAGTTATGGGCATCAAGGGATTAAGACAATTTGAAGGATAACGCAGAGCCGGCTGTCACAGCGCCGAACAATACGAGAACCCCACGGTGACTGAAAACCGAACGAAGACGGCAACCTAGATGTCCCCGGGGAGCAAGGTGAAAGACCAGAATCCAGGGAAAGAATGGGGAAAGCAGTACGATTGAGCCGGATCTGGTGGAGTTGACCACAAGCTTCGCTCTGGAATGGAGATGGCTGACGCTGTCATGTTTACGGTGCCGTGTCTCTCGGGGCAACCGGCGGTAATATCACGGGGCGGCGTCAGGCAGCCCAATGACCAACTCATCTGCCGCGAGGCCCATCAAGGGATATCCGCCGGTGGCTATCATTCTCCGCGACTGAGCGGAACCAGACAAATGGCATGGATCGCTGTTCCGGTAACGCCTTTCGCACACTCTATTTGGGCCCGGTCTTGATCCCAGGGTTAGCTACTGACTAGCGTTTCCTCATTCATGGCTCTTGGCCTGCGGGGTGGCTGGTGGCTGGTCTCGCCGAGGGCGCACACGAGGCACCTCGGTCTCCCGCCCTCCTATTATTTCAATCGCTACTCTGTACATATATAGGTAGTCAATATCCTGCTGTTGGGGTGGAATTCGAGATCTAGGACTGTGAATCGGATACGTGGGGTTGAAAGTGTTGGGGGGGCTGGTAGCACGAGGAGTAGATTAGTAGTTGAACGGGCTCCATGGCGGTAGCTCCGTCCATTAGGCCTACTGATATGGAAAAAGTCGGTGACCACGCTGGGATTTGGGCATCAAATGGTCAGCCTGGTTATTCACCCGACCGGGAGGTTCCATGTAAAGGTAATTGATCCTCCAGTGGCTTCTGATTGTCCTTCAGAGAGGGTAGATAATCAGGGGGCTCATTAGTCTCGCACCTCGGATCCCAGAACCGCCTGCTGAGTCATCTGTTATCTAAGCCACCGCATTGGCCCCGTCAGGCTCACGTGCCAGGGTGCTTTCCAGCCGCACTTGTTGGATTAAACATAGGTCGTCTCTATGCAGGAGGCAGCTGGACTCCAGTCCAATCGGTCCCTACTTACCTAAAGTATAATCGACCACTCCGTACCCCTAACCCAGCTGGACTTCCGAGTCGTCGCTGCCGGTCGGATCCCCCGATATACGGTGTAACCCACCAAGAGAGAGGGAGAGACCGGGAGATACAGAGAGAGCTGCCAAGTTCCCCTGCCCTGCCTAAGGCCGCCTAGTGTGGGCTCCTCAGGCATCTCCACCCGCACGTCCACTCATCCTCGCTTTCTCTGCCCGTCATTCACACCCATCGGAACTTCCATCCTGTGCCACGAAGCAACATCCTCTTCATTGCCATCGGTCTCTGCTCTGCCGCTGCCAGAATCCGACGCTCTGTTGCACGTCTCACGATTGTTTCCATCATTATTGGCTCCATCTACTCCTCTACTCTTGTTACAAATAATAAAAATCTGTCGCTCGCCCTCAGATCAAATGATCGCGTCTCCTAGATGACCTTCCCTCCCCCTCCTCCTTCCTCCCAATCGTCGATTGCTTCTGGCACCGATAAGTCCTCTTCGACCAGGCCGGCAAGGTCACAGCAATCTCCCTGGGGTCCGTCCGTGTCCCAGTCCAGTGTTCGGCGTGGGTTGACTCCACTTGCGACCAACAACCTCTCATCGCTCGCTTCAGCTTCTCGGGGGCCACCACAGTCCAGTAGCCCTGGGCCAGGTGGTTCGACCGCGTCTCCTCTCACCTCCTCCTTCTCCGCCGTTCTGAGTTCTGCTAGGGGCCATCCTGTTGGTCGGAACGTACCCTCGCCAGCCTCCACACCCTCACCATTCGCCTCATTCCAATCTGGCTCGCAACAGCACCAGCAACCCGGGCAGTCTCTCTCCTCACCCAAATTTAGAGCTCATACCCCATCTTCAGGGCCACATCTGGCTTCCGCAGCGGGTTCTGTCGCGGGTGGTGGAGGCTCCGGGGGAGGCGGAGGTGGGACGGGATCTTCCAGAGGCGCCACCTTCTCTCCGTTGTTGTCCGGTACAACCGTGAACTCACCTACGGGCTTTCCCTCTGACAAGCCGGGCTCAGCAGCTTCAGGCTCTGCTGCTCACGCGAGCCAGTCGTCGTTGACGAAGATATCCATCGCACAGGTTTTCCTGCTTCTAGATTCCATCACAGAGAAAGAGGGCAGAGAAAAGTGGGAAACAAAAGCTGCTCAGATTCACAAGGTAAGCACGATCATATGAAAAATAATGAATATTCCCGTTAGATGATCGCGGTTCTGACTTTGTACCAGCTTGTTGAGTCCAACGGAATGGAGGTCTTCTCGAAATACTTTCGTCGCTTGCTTACGGGCAATGCCCCACAGATCTTCCCTGGGGTCAACAAGTCCGTGGAAAATGCTGGCAATTACCCTCTCCTAGTTCAGGAGATGCAGAAGGTGTCCCAGGATATAGAACAGGCCCAGAAGATCGCAGAGACAGTGGATACCTCGGAGGGCGATATCTTCCGCGATTTTGATCTGTCTACCTTTTTGGACCATTTCAAGCTGGACCCCCTTGTGAAGGTTTCCCTCGCTCTGGCCTTCAAAACTGCGAATAAGTCAGACCTGCGCGCCAAAGGTGAGTTGTGACTTGGGCTCTCAGATGGTGTCGGTTAGCTGACAATCACTGCCTACCAGCTGATGCGATCCTGTCGAACACCATAAATCCGTTTCTGCAAAGCCTTGCAACACCATCCGACGTCACCAAAGAGTATAAGAACTCATTCATCGGCATGACGATCGAACGGTTCATACTGTATCCGCCTAGAAACTTCACAGACGATGTGAAGGGCAAGCTGGTGTATGCGGCTAACTTACGGTATCAGAAGTTGGGCGTTGATATGCCATTTGAGATTGCATCTGCTCTACAAATGTTCAATTTTATTAACCCCAGATATACCCTTGTCCGCCAACTCCATTCGAGAGGCCCGAAAGCAACGTCGAACCCCGACGCGGTAGCTGATACAATCAACGCGACAGGCTCCGAGTGTTGGAGTGAAGAACATGTTGCCAGTGCGCTACTCTTCCTGGTGCTCTCACAATACTGGCGTGAGTTCTCGCTGGATACTTTCCTCGGGGCTGTTCAGGCGCACTATGGCGAGAAGCGCATCAGTTGGCCCCTCGTGTTCCGCAACTTTGACCGTGAGGGTCTGAGGCTAGATGCTCGGCAATTTGCAAAATTGTACGCAGTCTTGTCCGCTGCGGCTACGGATGACTCAAGCCTAGACGTCCAGAAGCTTTGGGGCGGCGATTGGGAGCATCGCGACACACAGATGTCCTTCCTGACAGCTTTTGTTGCCTCCAGAACGGATGTGTCGCAGATCCCTAATCTTCGCGCTACCTTCCCGTCCGATTTCTTTGCCGATGGTCCTGAGCTCGTTCGACTGCAGGGTGAGCGTGCCGCAAAGTCGCCTCTCCGGTCCCTGGACGCCATGCGGGCTATATTTGATCTGGCATTGTTTTCCCAGGCAGCCTGGGCCGCCGCGGAGAGTCAGCTACTGATCAAGGCTGTCGTCCAGTATGATCTACCCGTTTTCCTGTGCTCGGCCCTATCTCTCCCTCAGCCATGGACTAGTGTTCAGCAGAGCTTTGTTCTACGCACCTTGATCGTGTTCATCCTCAAACAAGAAGAGGGATATCATTTGGCATTACACGGGGCGTGGCACCAAGATCGACAGTGGGTAGCGGAGCAGCTTTTTACGACTTTCACTCAGGACCCAACTTCCACAGCTGCCATCTATGAACATGCTGTTGAGTTCAGTTGGTTGGAGTATCTTCTCGGATATACAAATGGCCTTGCCATGGATCTTGCATGCTACGCTCATCGTAAAGGACCTTTCGACTTGGAGCAATGGGTTCGCAATGCGGCGCAGAAAGGGCCCATGGATATGGGAAGCTTACTATCCAAATTCCTAAGAATCAAGGCGGAAGACGAGCTTCACGTGCAAAGGAAAGAACAGCCCGCCCCCCAGATGGTCAGCCTTTCGGTCAAAACGGTATACACGTTGCTCTCGGTGCTGGAGGAATATGTCGGTGATCGAGAGAATCTCACCCCTGTACAACGGATATGCATCCAGACCTATCCGCGACTCATCAACTACGGGGAAGGTTTTGACGACATAATCGACGCCAACGGCGAGAACGGAAACGCGCTGCCTGAGGCTGTGGACAAGCAAATGCAGGAACTCTTCGGCAAGATGTATCACGAGGAATTATCGTTGAGAGAGATTCTCGAGTTGATGAGAAGATACAAGTCTTCTCGCGAACTAGCTGAACAGGACCTCTTCGCTTGCATGGTTCACGGGCTTATCGATGAATACCATTGTTACCATGAATACCCATTGGAAGCGTTGACTAAAACAGCTGTGATGTTTGGAGGTATCATCAACTTCCGGCTTGTGGATGGCATCACTCTGAAGGTCGGTTTGGGTATGATTCTGGAGGCGGTGCGTGATCATGAAATCCATGATCCAATGTACAAATTCGGTGTCGAAGCGATTGAGCAGCTGATTAACCGTCTTCCTGAGTGGGCTGGCTTCTGTCATCTGCTCTTGCAGATACCCACCTTGCAAGGCACGACAATCTACCAGAAGGCGGAGGAAGTTTTACGTGAGCAAGGAAGTTCAGTCAGAGATGAGACTGGAAGGGTGGACAATATTCCCGGTGCTGCCGTGAACGGGAATGTTGACGAAACCACCACTACAGACGGATCCACTCGTAAATTCATATCCGTTCATGTTGATTCGCCTATCCGGCCTGAAGTCTATCGGGAACCTGATGAAGAGGTTCAAGACAAGATTCTCTTCGTGTTGAATAACGTGTCTGAACAGAACATTGATGAAAAGCTCCGTGATCTCACAGATGTCCTTCGTGATCAACATCATCAATGGTTCGCTTCCTATCTTGTGGAGGAGCGTGCGAAATTGCAGCCGAATTTCCAACAGCTCTATCTCGATCTCCTTGACCGCCTTAACGACAAGTTGTTGTGGGCGGAAGTCCTTAGAGAAACCTACGCCAGTGTATCTAAGCTCCTCAACTCTGAGGCGACGATCAATTCATCCACCGAGCGCGGTCATCTCAAGAACCTCGGTGCGTGGCTGGGTTCCTTGACTATAGCTAAGGATAAGCCTATCAAGCATAAGAATGTCTACTTCAGGGGACTTCTCCTGGAGGGATTCGACAGTCAGCGGTTGACGATCGTGATTCCTTTCACTTGCAAAGTGCTTGTCCAAGCTACCAAGTCTACCGTGTTCAACCCTCCAAACCCCTGGCTAATGGATATTCTTGCGTTGCTGATGGAACTTTACCATTTCGCCGAACTCAAGTTGAACTTGAAGTTCGAGATTGAAGTTCTATGCAAGGATCTCGATCTTGATCACAAGACTATCGAACCTTCTGTTATGATTCGGGACCGTTCTGCACATATTGAGGATGCGCTGTCTACGGCCAACATTCCTGACGGTCTCGAGGCATTCGAGGATATGGCTCTCACTAGCATCAACCAGAGAATACCACATGAAAGACTATCGCCTGCTGCTATCATGTCGACACTCCCAAGTCTGGATAAGATTCTTGTTCTTCCGTCGTCTGCAAGCAGCATGGTCGACCCCAATGTCCTCCGGCAAATAGTGCACAGCGCCGTTGAGCGTGCCATTGCAGAGATCATTACACCCGTTGTGGAACGCTCTGTGACAATTGCCTCTATCTCTACCGTTCAACTAGTCTCGAAAGACTTTGCAATGGAACCCGATGAGGAAAGAGTGCGACATGCCGCTGGCATAATGGTCAGACAACTTGCCGGTAGCTTGGCCCTTGTAACGTGCAAGGAGCCTCTTAAGGTGAGCATGACCAACTACATCCGGATGATCCAGCAGGAGTATTCCGACCAGCCAATGCCGGAGGGTTTGATCCTCATGTGTGTCAATGACAACCTCGACGCTGCTTGCGGTATCGTTGAGAAAGCTGCGGAGGAAAAGTCTCTTCCTGAGATTGAAAAAGTTATTGAGCCCCAATTGGAAGCTCGCCGGCGTCACCGGGCGGCTCGACCCAATGAGCCATTCATTGACCCATCTATGAATCGTTGGGGCCTTTTCATCCCAGAGCCTTATCGACAGGCTGCGGGAGGTCTGAACAAGGAGCAACTGGCTATCTATGAGGAATTTGCTCGTCAGGCCCGAGGCCCGGCCGCCGCTCACGTTCAAAATGTTTCCACCGATTCCGGTCGACAGCTTCCGGATGTCCTCCAGGAACCATACTCGCCGATTCCTAATCTTTCTACTCCTGCCGAGCAGCCGGCTGTTCCTCACAGGACCCCACAAGCCCAGCAAGATGCTCGGTTACAGCAGTCTACCCTCGTGGGCGCACAGTCTCAGCTTAACGGGTTCCTCGAGGCCCAGAGCCCACGTGAAAAGGTGGAAAGCATTGTCTCTGAGTTGCAGCAGGCCGCTCGAAGCGCCCCTGAGGAACGTATCCGAGACCTTGGCAGAGAGAGTACTGTTCTACAGGAGTACAATCAGGCACTGCGCACTATCCTTGCCTCTCCAAACGGCGAAGAACTCGCTAGGTTGACATGCCTCAGGATATGTACCGCACTGTATTCACAGACTCTCGGCACACTAGAGGTTGAGGTTCTTGTGCACTTGCTCGCGAAATTGTGCGATATGTCGACCCTGGTCGCTCGTTATACCTGGGCAGTTCTTTCTGAAGTTGATGACGAGCACATGTTCAACGTACCGGTTACAGTTGCACTCATTGATGCCGGCTTAATGGATATTCGCCGCGTTGACATGATCCTTACGCGCCTCATCCTTCAAAAGAACACTGCTTCTCTGGAAGTCCTTTCCAGCCTGATGGACCGTGTTCTTTTCAGCGAAGAGCCATCTGCACTGAGGTCTGATTTCTCGGGCAGCCTCGAGGCCATGAGCCAATGGCTAGCGGAAGATTCGGATGTTACCGTTGCCAACTACATTATTCGCAAACTGCGTGAATCTGGCATCCCCGAGGTGGTCAACCCACTTCTCAGTGACAAAGCCAGGTCCAAACGGGATCAGATGGAGTATATCTTCAGCGAATGGATTGGAATCTACAAGGCTCCCGGTGCCATTGACCGCACTTATTACTCATTCCTCAAGGATCTGCACCAGCGACAGGTCATGGACAATCAAGAAGACTCGGCGCTCTTCTTCCGCCTCAGCATTGACATTTCGGTAGCAATGTTCGACCATGAGTCGCAGACCCCTGGTGGCAGTCTCGACGAAGCATTCCTCTATATTGATGCTCTTGGCAAACTAGTGGTCTTGCTTGTCAAATTCCAAGGCGAATCGACAGGAGCTGCGAAGACAAGCAAAGCGGCCTTCTTCAATTCTATTCTCTCCCTGCTTGTGCTTGTCTTGAACCATCACCACGTCATGAGAGGCGAGGCCTTCAACCAGCGCGTCTTCTTCAGATTGTTCTCCAGCATTCTTTGTGAATATTCCATGAACGGACTCCAGCATAGCGACCAACATCAGGACATGATGTTCGCTTTCGCTAACAAGTTCCTCTCTCTGCAGCCTAAGTACTGTCCTGGATTTGTTTACGGGTGGCTGTCTTTGGTCTCTCACAGATTCTTCATGTCTGGTATGCTGAACATGCCAGACCGGGCCGGCTGGGGACCGTACTGTGAGATAATGCAGGCTTTGCTCTCTTACATCGGCGAGCAGCTCAAGCCAGCCTCTATCTCTTACGTTGCCAAGGACCTGTACAAGGGTGTTCTTCGCATCTTGCTGATCTTGCACCATGACTTCCCTGAGTTCGTGGCGGAGAATCATTTCCAGTTCTGCAACGTCATCCCCGCCCATTGCGCTCAGCTTCGGAATCTCGTTTTAAGTGCGTATCCATCATCTTTCCATAAACTTCCAGACCCCTTCAGAGAGGGTCTTAAGGTCGAACGTTTGGAAGAAATGCGGGAAGCCCCTAGAATTGCTGGCGATACTGCTCGCCCGTTGGAGCAGGCCAACATCAAGGGTGTCGTCGACAGCTCGCTGCAGAGCAGCAGCGCATCGGAAATGACCATTCAGCAGATCTGCGAAGCCGTCTACAATCCCCTCACTAAGGAAACCGGCCTTTTCTACACTCAGATCAACGTCAACGTGGTCCTTCTGAACGCGCTTGTCCTTTACGTCGGCCAGAGCGCTGTTTCCGCCAATGCGTCTAAGAGCAACATTCGTGCGGCCTTTGACAATTCGCCTCATTCAGCACTTCTAGAGAAGCTAGCGAAGGCACTCAGGCCTGAGGCGCGTTACTATCTGTTGAGCGCGATGGCCAATCAGCTCCGTTACCCCAACAGCCACACGTACTTTTTCAGCTTTGCCATCACCCGTCTTTTCGGTACCGATTACTCGGAGCAGGATGAGTCTGATATTCGCCAGCAGATCATCCGGGTGCTTCTCGAGAGACTTATTGTCCACCGCCCTCATCCTTGGGGTCTAATCATTACGCTGCAGGAGCTGCTTCAGAACCGGAGCTACACTTTCTTCCGGCTCCCGTTTATTCAGGCTGCGCCTGAGGTAAGTTGACTATTCGTTATCCTCTTTTTCGACGTGTTGCTGACGTGATTTTCTAGATCGGACGTCTGTTTGATGCTCTCCTGCAGCACATTCAACAGCAAAGCCCGCGGGCAATGCCCTGAGCGTCCCCCCCGAGATATACTCTCGTCTATCTTCTCGCATTATATTAATACGAAGTATTTGATCATGTCTCAATGCCTTGCATTCTGCCGAGATGACCGACCGTGATGGTGTTCTGTCGCTGCCGCTCATGTCCATGCAGCGCGAAAATACGGGTCTTTACCGGGGTGTATGATTTGAAGGGTTTCTTTTCTACTTTTATTTTTCTATCATCCGTTGGCATGCTGTACTGTTCCACGTCGTTTCTCATTGTTTCGGTTGGGTTTCTGGGAGGGGTATGCATATTAGGACGTGTTAGCATGGTCCAACGCTACATGGTGCTTATATCTTGTTCCTTTTTGCCTGTCTCTTACGCTTCATGTTGGTGTTTTTCCATTCTACCTACCTTACCGGTAGTCTGTAACGATAAGCTGAGCTATAAAAAGATGAGTCCATGAGTATTTGTGCAGCTGGAGCCCGTAGGAAATAGCGCCGCTCCCGACAGGAGTGTGCGAAGTGCTTTGAGGAGCGTCGGCGTCGGGGAGAGTCCGCTTTGCGGTCTGCCGGTGACGTCGACGCGATCCGTCCCTCGTCCCTCTTGACGACCGTTGCGCCGCCCCTTCCACCTGCACCACCACCCCCCATCTCCCCGAACGCGCCCAGGCACAATGGACACTGAGTATGCAGCTGAGGATGAAGCAGGGCCCCGCAGCGGGATTGCATCCAAGGCAGTGGTGACCATCCTTCCCCCATTCCATTCAGGCGGGATAAGGAACTAATGAGCTTCCCAAACACAGCACTCAATGGCAGTTACCTTACGTCCCTTCGTGTCGAAACGAGCTCAAAAGGCTTACTTGGGAATCTTTCTCTTTATTTCCACGGCCATAACCATGATCTTCATCTCGACATTCGCGTACGGGATCTTTTACTACCGATTCATCCCCCAGGTCGGCCTGGAACGCCTTGTACACTTGCAATTTGGGTGAGTCGAAAACCGCAGAGGCAAACCTCGGTGTCCAACCGACGGGTTGATACTGTCATTGAGGCATTGGTTGAGACTAATATAGCGTGCTCTTGCAAATAGCGACGGTCACCCCTGGGGAGTCGCATCACTGGGGACCGGCCTGGTTTCATCCCAGCCATACGATGTGCAGGTGGAGCTCGAATTACCACGGACACCCTCCAACCTCGCCGCGGGAAATTTCATGCTTGATCTGGCCCTGCTCCCCCATCCGCCCACGTCCGCTGAGACCGGCTCGAACACCTCGGTCACCGCCCTCTCGAAATCGCGCCGTCCTGCTATCCTTACATACGCATCGCCCTTGGTGGATACCGCCAGTAAAATCTCATTCTTGCCCCTTTACGTGCTGGGATGGAACCGAGAAGCAGAGAAATTGCAGGTACCGATGATGGAACGCGTCCAATTTGCCCGCGGATGGCGTAATCTCCCGGATAGCTTGCGCTTGGAGATCCACAGCTCTGAGAGGATGCAAGTATACAAGGCGAAAGTGATGTTTAAGGCACGTTTCACGGGATTACGGTATGGCTCTGGTCCCCTACAGGTCGTTTTTTTCTTGTCCTTTTGAAGCTAACAGGAAGGCCAGGTGGGTAATGTATAATTGGAGACTCACGTCATTTGTCGTCTTCGGATTCTTGTTTTGGAGCGTCTCGATGGCTTCTGCTGGATTTGTGTGGGCTGTCCTAGCTGCGCTTCTCAGCGGCAGTGGTGAAAAGCCTCGGACTATTATCAAGGCGGAGGATGGCAGTGGCACACCCATTAAGACGGAGGACGACGAGCCGGCGTTTCCTCTACAGATTCCGGAATCCTCCGGCAAAGCACCCAGGATCAAGAGGGAGGAAGAATCCGAGGATGAGGAAGGGATAAAGGAGGAGGAGACGGAGGAGGAGGGAGTAAAGGAGGAGGCAGAAGAGGAGGCAGACGAGGAGTTGCCGGAGGACCGAGGCGAAGGGTCTTCGGAGGTTGTTGGCGCAGGCACGGGTGTGGAGAGTGCTCACGCGCGAGGGGTGCAGCGACGACGGAGCCACCTATTCCATGACCGTCAGGCATAGGGGGGGGCGCGGTAGGGAGGCCACGTAGTTGTCAGTTCTTCAGAGATACCCAATGTAGCACTCGGCGCGACCGAATGACGAGCGAACTGGGGCGGATGAGCCAGCGTCAGCCCACGCCGATGTAGGAGTTATCGATAACGGGCGGAGGCCGCAGAAAAGAGCGGGGAACTCTGCCGCCCAACTCTTCGCCCGCCGCTCCCCCTCCGCCATCTTTCTCTCCTCACGTCCCCCTCGGTCGCTCCAGCCAGAGCATCCAAACACAATGCATATCTTAGTAAGGCGACTGCAATCCCCTTCCCCTTCCCACCCCCCCCCCCCCTTTTCCAAGCACCCATACTAATGACCCTCCGCCTCTTCATAGGTGGTCAACGACGACGGTCCGCCGTCCAACCAGTCCTCCCCATACATCCACTCCCTCGTCCAATCGCTGCAATCCGCCGGACACACCGTGTCGGTAGTCCTTCCACACCAGCAGCGATCATGGATCGGTAAAGCCCACCTCATCGGGGCCGCTGTCAGGCCGACCTATTTCCGCCCAGGCACTCTCCACAAGGATGATGGCACCACGCACGAATTTCCCCATGGCATGAACGAGGGCGACGATGAGAACTACGAGGGAGACGAATGGATTCTCGTCGACTCGACCCCGGCCAGCTGTGTCCAAATAGGCCTATACCACTACTTCCAGGATCGCGGCCCGGTGGACCTCGTGGTGTCCGGTCCCAACTATGGCCGGAATACCACTGCTCTGTTCGCCATGTCGAGTGGCACCATCGGTGGCGCTATGGAGGCGGCGGTCTGCGGGAAACATGCCATTGCCCTATCATACGCCTTTAGCTCTCGAGACCATGATCCCATTGTCATCGCAGAGGCATCGCGCCATTCCGTTCGGTTGATTGAGTACCTTCACAACAACTGGGTGGACGGTGTGGATCTGTACAGCGTCAATGTCCCGCTCGAGCCCGGAGTGAGCGAAAGCAAGGTGTTATACACCAACATGCTCGACAACCGGTGGTCATCAGGCAGCTGTTTCCGCGCGGTCGATGCCTCCTCGTCAACCAGTACGCCAGAGAAACACGAGCATGATGTCCGCCACCAGGCGGTGGGTGGAGCAGCTCCGGTGAAGAGGTCTCGCATCCCTCACAAGCACTTTGAGTGGTCACCCAATTTCACGGATGTGTACCGGAGTGTTGAGGAGAGCACCCCTGGAAATGACGGCTGGACTGTGAAGGAGGGAATGACCAGGTTTGTTGTGACACTATCAGTTGGCGGTGCTTCCTTGCTAATGCACCGCAGTGTCACGCCGCTGAAGGCCAATTTCATGCATACGCCCGGCATTCAAGGGGAGATTACGCTGTGAGTGGAATGATGCTGAGTCTACAACGTGGTTGCATATCACATAGAATTTGCGCGTCTGTCAGATATCCAAGCTAGTTTTATGCATCGCGCGCGTTGCTTTTCTCCCCTCTGCTTGTTTGCTCTTGGTCTGTCTGTGATGGCTGGTGTTCTGATAGATCCATCTCATGTAGACCGGATAATAATACTGAGCCTACATTCTATACTCTTGTGGACAGCGACGACTCTTATGTCCAGAGTCTGATGGAGCGCGCGCTTCAGCAACGCCTTGGAAACGGTCAATGTCGAGCCATCTCCGCTCTGTCCGAGCTTCCCTCGCGCACCACGCCGGTCTTCCAGTATCGTGAATACGAACGCCTGGAGTTCGAACATATCATGGTGCACTCCTCGACCTCTCTCGCCAACGCCTACATCATCCGCAAAGCCCTGATCCGCAAGCACTACCTCTCCAACACCGTCACCAACTGGGTCACCAAGCACCCGGAGAGCGTCCTCGCCAAGCACTTCAAGTTCGCCTTCGACTTCGAACTCGACTACGCCGAATTCCTCGACGACGCCCTCCTCGAGGCATACGAGCTCCGCGACAGTCTCGACAAGAACGAGACGCGTCCAGACGAAGAGAAAGAATGGTGGATCCTTAAGCCCGGCATGAGCGACCGCGGCCAAGGCATCCGCCTCTTCAACAGCGAAGATGGCCTGCGCGAGATCTTCGAGGAATGGGAAGTCGACGACTCGGACGACGAGAGTGGTTCCGAACGCCCAGAACCCGAGAACGACTCCGAAGACAACGGCGTCGTCACCTCGCAACTCCGCCACTTCATCGCCCAACCCTACATCGACCCTCCCCTCCTCATCCCCTCCTCCCACAACCGCAAGTTCCACATCCGCACCTACGTCCTCGCCGTCGGCTCCCTCAAGGTCTACGTCTTCAAGGAAATGCTTGCCCTCTTCGCCGCCAAACCCTACTGCCCGCCCTACGAAGACGAAGACGAAGTCAAAGACCTCGCCCGCCACCTCACCAACACCTGCTTCCAGGAAGGCGGCAGCTCCAACAAAGACAGTGTCCGTCGCTTCTGGCAACTGGAGGACTACGTTCCCGGCCTCACCTGTTCCTGGAAACAGAATGTCTTTGACCAGATCTGCGCTGTCACGGGGGAGATCTTTGAAGCGGCAGCTCGGGGCATGATGGTGCATTTCCAGACCTTGCCCAATGCCTTTGAGCTCTTCGGCGTCGATTTCCTCGTTGATAAATCCGGAAACGCTTGGCTGTTGGAATTGAATGCTTATCCGGATTTTGCACAGACTGGTGAGGACCTCAAGGAGGCGGTGGTGGGTCGGTTGTTCGAGGAGACGGTTGATGTGGCCGTGAAACCGTTCTTTGGACTCGGGGATGCGGAGACGAAGGGTACAGAGATGATGAAGTTAGTGGCTAATTTGGATTTGGGGAGGAAGAATTAAGTAACCCATGATAGGTGGGATGTTTCTCAGGGCGTTTTGTGTGTGTGTATGTGTGTGTGTCTACATGGAATTTGCTTGGTAGATGTACAGATGGCTATAAAAGTTGGGAGTTTTTGTGAGAAAAAAAAAAGGGTGGCTATATGGAAAAGAAATACTCGTTGATATTTTATATAGAACTATACTAGTAGTACTAAGTCTAGTTGTTTGATTTGCCAAGTGACGTAAAGGAGTAGAAACTAGAACTAGTATTGGAGTTCCAGAAAATACTAATTCTATATTCATCGCATGATTAAGTTCCCTAGTACCTACAGGCTTGAAATCAAATGCTACGAGAACATCATGTCGCTTCAATTACTAGTACTATGAACTCAAGGTCTTGAATAGGAGGGGATAGTAATAGGGCATTAGTACTAGACTCTTCATGAAATATCTATATAATGCAAGAGAATATCTGTCGTATATCTGTCATCTTTGATGGCATAGTATCATTTGACAGCTGCCTGAGAAGAAGGCTTCATCCATTTATAGTATCAAGTACGAAAGGGTTCATTGTGGACTACATACAACCTTTCATATGTCATCTATATTCTTGGCATGAGTTGAACAATTCTCCTCCCATCGGTGGGGCAAGATAAAGGGAGGAGGACGTCATACAGTGCGAGTGCTATGATATATTTCATTTCCTTCATTTCATTTGATGGTATTGTTATAGTAGTTATAGTAGTACACACGCATAGCATCTTCCAGTGGTTGAACTGTCAGTTTTATGTTATACTGTCGGCGAGTTAAAGTGAGAGCCACATCCCATGGTTATTGTCCAGTATAGCCAGCTGGCTAGCCATCTATAGATAAGGGATCAGTCAAATGGCCAATAGCGCTCGTATTCGGCCCTTTCCTCGTCTGTTTCGGCCAATTGCTCCAAGATCTGAACTTTGATCTCGTGGAGAGCAGCTTTGCAATCCTCGTATTGCTCGTGCTCTATATACCCCTTATCGGGCCATAAATCGCCCAGCCTCTCCTTGACTTCTGCAATAAGGTCGGTTCCTGCTACTGCGCCATCGCTGGCTAGCTTGATTCGCTCGATATCCGCTTCTGAAAACTGGAATGGGAAGGAGATATCGCTGGTGACGGCAGGTAGGTCTGCCCATGTGTCCTCCAGATCGACCAGAAGTGATTGGAAGTGCGCCTCGCCGTATTCGAACATGCGGTGGGCGAGGAATAATAGCCCGTAGGCTGGCGTCTTTCGAAAGTTGACTACTCGATACAGGTCGGGGTTTTTAGCATGCATGAGCTTACGCCAGCCGATGAACACGTTTTGTATAGTATACTCAAGCACTGCTGCGGACCTTTCTTCTGGGGTGAGCCCAGAGAGATTCGGCCGTGGTACCAGGTCGAGCGTCTCAGGCTCAAGGCCATCCCAATGGAGGAAGGCTGGATCGGGATTGTGGTTAAAGAGCGGCGAGAGGTGGCAAGACTGCCAGTCGATGATCCCCGTGATCTTTTCGGGGTTGTGCGGGTCTACGAAAATGTTGTCATCGTGTAGATCATTATGCCAGAGGCGCGGGTTGGTGATGGCAGTGTCCTTTGGGACAAGAGCATCGACAATTTGTTGATACCATGCTAAAGCAGTAAGCTTCTTTTCTTTGTCTGGTTGATAGAGCTTAGGGCCACAGAATAAGGCAATCTGTTTGGGGGGGCTCAAAGACTGGATTGCCTTCGTCTCTCGCGCCCCAACTGCTTGTAGGTACTGCTTCAAAGAAGTCCCTAGAAATTTGTCAGCAGTTGCACGCAAAAAAAAAGTTACGAACTCCGACGTACATGGCCCTCTTTCGGTATCCAAAAGCGAGCGGCCGGCGTCAAACCAGTCCCGGCCGGTGGCAGGGCCAATGGTAAACTCCGAATCGTTGACGGCCTTGCCATCCTTGACGTAATGACTGCCTGCTGGTGGCTGCACGTCTCGTGCGTAATACAAGCTCCCGTAATGCGAGAATGAAACGCTCAGCCATTGCTTCTGGAGACGTGTCATGGCAAGAAGTACTTGGAGCTTCTGGGGTAGTTTCAGCGTGTCCCAGACTTGAGACAGTGGAAGACCCTCGGTTTTCTCCATGATGATGAACTCAGCCCCAACTGGGTGCGATTTTGCATGTGAGTTCCATGAGTAGACCCGAGGCGCTGGTGTGCCAAGAACTTTTCTGGCCTCCCAAGTCAGCCGTGTTAGCAAGACTCAGAATTGATGGAGCTGGGGATGAACTCACGAAGTCCATCGTGGCGACTTCACTGGCCGTAGTAAAGTGTGGAACGCCGGCATTTGGGTTAGGCACCTTGGCGACGACTTCCTGGCCATCATTCATAGACATGAGGAATGCTTTGTTGAACATGCCGTCGGGATACTTCTTAATGGAGATGCATCGAGCTGCGCCGACTGACTCGGCTGCGACACTCGCGAGCCTATTTAAGTCAAATCTGACCTCTCGCTTTCGAAGATTCTCCGGCTCATCTACAATGAAGCGGCCTCGAGTGAATTTGAAGAACTCGTCGTTGGAATTCCAGTCTGATACAGATTAGTAATGTATCGGGTCGCGCTGAAACGGACAGGCCTACCTGCTGGAGGAGAATCCATACTGATGGGACGGTGGTCATAGGATCGCGTCGGAGCGTTCGAGATCGGGCGGCAGTGTTGCTTCGGGCCTAATAGTTTTATACTTGGAATGTAGCACCAAAGACGCGCGGACGGGGGTCGACACATGATTCATTGAATAGATTGTCGACAAGACCATGGGGCAGCAATGAGATTAGTTCAGGAAAGGCTACCTGGCGGCGCAAACTGAGACATGATGATGATGATGAAGATGATGAAGAGTGGCCGCCTCTGTGATGTGATGGTTTGAGCGCGCGCGTGGCTGCCGTCGGGCCACCGTAGTTCCGATCCGGGGCGCAGCTACTTACTATGTATCGATCTAGACGCCCATCGAGACAGTCCCCTGCACCTAGGTACAGATAATCGGTGTAATACCAGTGGTCAACTGTGCCGTCAAGCAGCGCTAGGATCCCACCAATGCCGTGCCAGTGCGCATCGGCGCCTTGAGTGGGCCAGTGGCATGGAGGGTCCGTGTATTGTACGTTGGACATCCCATTCAGTGCTGTACTAGTGGTTCATTCCATCACATCTGGTCTATGTCTCTAGAGATCCCAGGCGCTCTACCCCGCTTGCCGATGGGGTCATGGCACAGTCTACTGTAGTAGTACTTCCAGATTGGTTGGCTAGCAGAAGCCGTCCTTGACAAGGCTGTCTGCACCATGAAACCAAGGCTTCGCTGCCTACCGAGGCGCCTCGTGTCTTTGACCACATAAATAGGATGCCGGAGGACGCCCTAAGTATAGGGAGACAGACTCGTTTTACCGGAAGGCACCAGCTCCAAGTGAGTCTCCTCATCCCCGCTTTTTGTTATGATAGTAACAAGCTTCCCCAAGCAAAACCTATATACTACACACGCGCAAACCCAAGCCTTCATTATACTACCATGCCTTCCAAGACCAAGAAGTCGCTCGACGCTCTCATGGCCTATATCAATCAGTCGAAGAGCCGCCGCAGTACGATTTTGCGTGGGATGGGTGAACCTGGTCACCGAGCCGCGCCGGCGCGGGGAGGAAACCATGATGCAAGAATCGGAAGTCGCATCGATGTTGGAGAAATCATCCTGAAAGCGGGTAGGGAGTTTCGACGGTACAAATTCCAGCTGAATTCGAACGCGCAAGATTCCACTCTCAAGAAGAAGGCAGCCCAAGATTCCCACAAAGTTTATTCAACCGCAGATGTGGAGATCAAAGCGGATAGAACTGAAGATGAAGAAGATCAGGCGATGCGGGACTTTGAGGAACAGATGACTAACAACTTGGAGGAATAGACGGGGTCATTGTACATAGTCTCAGGTAATCAGATTCGACGCTGCTTTGATGTTCCTGAGCGCTGGTCAATTACACGCCTGTAAGTTGATTCTGTGCGTCAAAGATACATTGTTGGTTATGCTGGTAGACGGCGTGACGCGGGTGGTTGACGGGCATAGAGGGAGCGAAGGGTGGGTGTTTTTCAGGTTCAACACTAGTGCCCAGTGAAAGAAAGTATGGCCTCCGTAGGTACATAGCAAGACGGTCCCTAGTGCACCAAGCCCTAAAGTGTAGATTCTAGATGGATAGCCTGGGTTCGTACCCTGACGGCACAGTGACAATATAATCAACGGGTCTTAAAGGAGAGCATTGCAGCAGATACCCCGGGTATCGAATACCTTGGGAAACTCCTACACACTGCTAAGGTGGAATTGGCTAGACTGGTGTGATACGAATCTCAAAGTTGCAGGACAGGGGGCAGTCCACGCCATTGAGGGGTAGTCCTAGATAGTACTAACGACCATACCGTCCACTGGCTAATCGTCTCGCGAATGACAGGGCTCAGGTTCGCTTCACACCTGTTAGGTGAGGCAAACAAGGAGACAGGTGCCTGTAGAGCGGCTTCTGGTAGATTAGGATGTCACTGGCAAGTACTTACCATGAGGGGAAGAAGGCGGTTCGCTCGAATGGCATTCCTTGGCGATTGCGAGTATTTGCAGAACCGCCGACTCTGTCCCGGCTGCGATAAGGGGTTTCCCTGCAAGAGTCACTCTCAACAAAGCAGCCCCTATTGCTGCAGGCTGATTCTGGTGCCAGGGACAAGGCATATCATTTCCCACTAATTGAACAATTGAGGCTATCAGGTTCGCCTATTGTGGCTGGCTTGCGCCACGGGGAGGGCCTGCGATACGGAGTGCACCCGAGGCATCAGTTACCGTGGGAAGCGCAATGCTGTGGGCGTTTCCTTCCGTCCATCACGATTGAGTGAGGTGTGGCATGGACATGGAATAAAAGGACGCTTACTTGAACTCTCCATGTGTCGCGGCTGTACTTTATTCGATTCCCTAGTGTCTAATCCTAGACCAGCAGAGTCAATGCACGGCAGAATCACACCAACGAAACCAAAAAGCCTATCCAAACCTCTGCTTCGCCAACGTCTTCAACCACCCAATCGTCTCCTCCTCCTTCTGTCTATACTGCTGCAATCTCTCTTCGCGCTCCGCCGCCCGCGCCCGAAGCAGCTCCTCCCTCCGAATCTCGCGCTCATTCTTCTTCCGCTGCTCCCTCTCCCTGGCCTTCTTGAACCCCTCTAGATCATTCTCCCCTGATCCCATCAACTCCTCCTCTGGCGCCCCCCCTGGTGACCCTCCGCGCTTTGCCTCGGCAAAAGCCCGATTACTCGCCGCCGCCTCCTGCCGCTTCTCCATGCGCCGTTCATGAGTCCCCGGTTCCGCGCGCGGCGCCACCTCCTCCTGCATATGTCGAATCTCGGACTTATGAGAGCGCAGTTCGCTGCGATATTGGGCACGCGAGTCCAGGCGTTCCGCGATAGCATCTTCGGCTGCTAGTTCTGTTCATTGTCAGCCCCCCTGCCTCACTCATCCGGGAGCCCTAGTAGGTAGGTAACATACCCTTCCGCAACTCCAAATCCTGCATAGTAGGTATCGTAGGCCCCAAGGACAAACCACCGCCTCGACCTGTAGGAAGCACAGGCCCGTATTCATCCTCCTCATCCTCTCCTTCTTCCTCGGGTCCCTCCTCATTCATATCCGCATTCTTATCCCCTTGCGATTCGTCCCGGCGAGTATTCGGCTGCATCTGCGCCACACTCGTCCTTGCCTTCTCCAATGTAGCGGGGTCATACCATCCCTCTGCTAATTCTCCCTGGTTCCTGGTGATCACGTCAATATTGTTCCTTCCTTCGTTCCTTCCTGCCTTTCTATTCCCCATAGAACAGTCATAGATGAATAACCTACCACTTCCTTATAAAACTCTTCCACCTCCCCTTCACTTCATCCTCCGCCAACTCATCCAGGATAATCCCCTTCTGAATATCCAGATACATATCGAACATGGGGGCATAGTGCTCGAGGTCACGTTTCGTGAGTTCGCGCGCTTGGAACGGGAGGATCACGGGGGCTGGCGGTGCTGTCGCTGCTGAGGAGGGTTCTTGTTGTGAGCGCGAGGTGTGACGATTACGACGGTGGCGATCATGGTCTCGAGTGCGGTCATGGCGGTGATGGCGATGGTGGTGATGTTTGCTTCGGTGTCTGTCGGATCTGGATGTGGTGGTGTTGGGGGAGCGAGAGCGCGTGCGGTCTCTGTGGGAGTGGGAGTCGGGATGGCGGTCGCGAGTGGACCTTCTTTCGGTTCGATCTCTGTCCATTGGGATTGAATCTGGTGGGCTTTAGGGGTGGTGAGTCGGGATTGGAGTTGAGTTGGAGAGAACGGAGAAAGTAAGTAGGGACTGACGTCGGCGATGGTTCGGGATGCCAGTGCCAAGCTTTTGGTTGCGGCGCATTGGCGATCTATTAATTTAGGGCAATGTGCTCATTTGGTTTGTTTATATTCACTGGCCGCTTTGGAATATATATTATTTAAATCTAAGTTACTAATATAGAATAGCGAGGCCACAGACTCTGGTGTCCTTAATCCTTCGCGACAGAGTTGCATTCACGTGCTACATAATATATATCCTCCCACCCCATTTAGGAACGCCGAGACATGTATCATGCATAAGTTCGTTTTATCACATCCAGCTAATTACATTGACACAGGAGAATGCAGTCAACGATAGAAATCTACAGAACATCTAGAATACTCAGCTGGCCGGGGCGCTCTGCTCAGTAGCCGCGCTAGCCGTGTTGTCTGGAGTGCTGGTGGAAGGAGTCGAGGGAGAAGCAGTCTTGGACCGGTTAGAAGCGGCCATCTGCCAGGCTGGGATGGACGCAGAACGGCCAAAGTGCGACAGAGGGCTGTTGCTCAGCGACGTGGTGCTGGCGCTTGGGCTCGGCTGGGCCGATTGAGTCGTCTGCTCAGCGGACGCGGGCGCTGCGGGCACTGCGGGCGCCGAGGCGGCGGGAGTAGACTCCTCCGTGGGTCGAGAAGCACTAGGCAGAGGGACACCACTGAACCTTCCAGGAGCAGGAGAGCTGGCGCTGTTGCCGCTGCCACCAAGTCTGTTACCCAGCAAGACCTTCAAGCTCTTCAGCTCAGCGCCAAGTTCCTTCAACCGTGTCTCGTTGCCCTCCCGAGCACCTTCCAGTGCTTTAGGGATCGCATCTTTCAGTGACTTGACCTCGTCACTGATGCGTCGGGTCTCGTCGTCTCGTCGTCGAGAAGCATTCTTCATGTCCGAGACGAGGTTCTCAACCTCCCTCAGAGCGCCATCCAGTCGTTCGGTGCGCGCCTCTTCCGCCGACTTCAAGGTCGCGGTATCTGTGGAGAGTTGCTCGATCAGGGCAAACGCACGATTGAACTGCTCATCAATGTGTTCTTTATCCTGTTCTAATTGGGGCGGAGTGGGGGGTGCAATTAAAGGTGAGATGTATCGCTTAATGATGAGTCAATACATTGATCAAGGAACAAATAGAGACACTGACCTTTGTGATAGTGTAAAGTCCGTATCCTACTCCCCCCATTACCGTGGCCATGATAAACCAATCACGCCAGTCCCGTTTGGGGGGCCTGTGCGACGCAAGATTAGTCCATTATCCTATGGCTGGGCAAGAATGGAAACTCACTCCGGCGGAGGCTGCCATTGACCGTACGGAGGATAGCCATAGCCAGCGGCAGGTGGGGGAGGAGGTCGGTAGATGGCTTGTTGAGGGGCTGGCTGATAACTAGATGTTGCAGTTACGACCGCCGCCGTAGACGGATCTTCACCGGTCCGGGATAGAGCGACATCGATCTCTTCTTTCGTCAGGTTCTTAGATTGGAGGAATGCGACTCGCTTTTCGATCGGAGAGGCAGCCACGGATGGGTCTTGGAGGACTGCTAGGATATTAGACGGGCACATAGATCAACAGGATCGGGAATGCATTGAGCACGCACAGGTGACCTAGAGATCAATGATGAGGGTCAGCTCCGACTCCGGCGCCGGGAGATCACAGATAAACGCAAGACTTACAGCAGAGGAGATAAGCTCCTCGCGAACCATGATGGCGGATTCCCCAGGAGCTCTGGCTCTGACTGGGTAGAGGGAGGTCGGATCAAGCGCGGAACGCTGTAGGGGAGAGAATCACGGGAGAGGAGGGACGATGAGGAGAAGGAGAGGAGAGGATGAGGAGGCGATGGAGAGCATCGGCCGCGAGCGTTGGACCTCGGAACTTCCGCTGGTAATTACGTGGTTTCGTACCGCGGCGGAGGCTTCCTCAGAGTCTCGTGATTCCGCGTGCCCGATCCGGCAAGTGTCCGCCCCTCGGCCTATCTGTTGTTCCCTGCTCCTCACCGCCTGCTGTTCTGGGGCCGAAGGTGGCATGTCTTGTTTACATGATGATTATGATTATTATGATGATGGCCCGCTCGGTTGCTACTCCCATCCAAACTCTCCCGTCCCCTATTATTGCGACCCGATCGTCCGTTTTGCGCTGCATCTTATTCTTTCTGGTTTGGGTACAAGGAACATACCTGCTGTAACACGGACATTGCCTGAGACTTTGCGCCTGCTAAGGTTGAGTTTGGCAGCCGCAGTCGCGGCTTCTCCGTCATCATGTCGCAGGATACAGGATTGTTCAGTATCAGGCGTCCCCGGGAGGTATGTACCTCGCTTCCTTCTGACCGGTACCGTTGAATGATCCTAACTCAGTCGGTACAGTCCATGGCAATGGGCAGCCAGAATTACTCTGCTCTTCCGCAGCCCTCTTCCGCCCTGAAGCGCACCAGCTCAATCGGATATCAGAACCCTCCTTTCTCTTCTCAGCACCGCATGTCACTTCTCAACTCCGCCAGTCGCCCTCAACAGCCGAATTTCAAGCGGTCATCTTCTGGTGGTGGACTAGGTGCCGATGCCGGTCTCTCGTCAGTCAGGCGCTCCGTATCCAGTAACATCTTTCAGGGGCCTAGTGTCGGGCGTCCAAGCTTTGCTCCAGGTTCCATGTCGTCGTCAAATGCAGCATCGCAAGGACTGCAGCGAAGGAGTAGCGTTTTCTCGAGACCCTCCACGGGCGGTGCTATGGGTCACCAATCGTTCTTCACCCAGGTCCCTACAGTGGCTGGTGTACCGAGAGATCCGCGCCCACTCAGGGATAGGTCCTTTCAAGCCCGGATTGGACAGGAACTCTTGGAGTACTTGACGCACAACAACTTCGAGCTCGAAATGAAACATTCCCTAGGCCAGAATACTCTGAGGTCCCCAACCCAGAAGGACTTCAACTTTATCTTCCAGTGGCTATACCATCGCATTGATCCTGGTTACCGGTTCCTGAAGGCCATGGATGCGGAAGTCCCACCCATTCTCAAGCAACTACGCTATCCCTATGAAAAGGGTATTACTAAATCACAGATAGCGGCCGTTGGTGGCCAGAACTGGCCAACCTTCCTCGGTATGCTGCATTGGTTGATGCAACTGGCGCAGATGATGGATAGATACGTGCTTGGGGACTATGACGAGGCCTGTGCAGAGATGGGTGTAGATGTGTCGGGTGATCGGATTATCTACCGTTTTCTCACAAGTGCCTACCATGACTGGCTCCAAGGTGGGGAGGATGAAGACGACGAGACAGCCGGCAGGAGGCTAGTTCCTCACATTGAAATGATGGCCCAGGAATTTGAGAAGGGTAATGAAAAGTACGTGCACGAAATGGAGGCTCTAGAAGCAGAGAACCGAGCACTACGTGACCAGATCGAAGAGATGGAGAAAAACGCTCCGGACATGGCCAAGCTCGACAAGCACTTCAGAATCCTGGAAGATGACAAAAGAAAGTTTGAGGACTATAACCAGAACGTGCAGGGCAAGATCGAGAAATACGATAATCGCATCAAGTTCTTGGAAGACGAACTCAAGAAGACCGAGGCAGACCTGCTAGCCGCCGAAGAGGAGCGATCTGGGCTTCAGGCCAGCGTTGATCAACAGGGATTGACTATCCAGGATATTGATCGTATGAATACGGAACGTGAACGCCTGCAAAGAAGTCTTGACGACACTGTCATTCGGTTGGAAGAAACGCACGCGCGGGTCATGGCGAAAGAAGCCGAAGCCAGCAAGAAACTCGAGGATTTGGAAGAGATTGTCAAGGCCTACAACACGCTTGGATACCAGAACAGCTTGATTCCTTCGTCGGCGGTCAATGCCAAGGGCGATGAGTTCGAACTCAGTCTCAACGTCAACGAAAGCAATTTCTCCGCATCGCAGATCGGCGGTCTACCAAACCGAATTTCTCCGGAGGGAGACCGACTGTTAGCCGATCCATTCACCGGTTATCACCCGGCGCATCTGCTCAACCTAGATCTCCGGGGCATCGTGCGCAGCAATCTCCAATCTCTCCGGAAGGAGATTAACGAACGCCGGAAACGTGCCATTGATGATGACTTGGAGCGACGCAATCTTCTGGATAATATCAAAGAAGCAATGGATGAGAAGCGAAGCGAGGTTGAGGCTCTGGAGCATAAGCGACGTGCTGCTGAAGAGGAATTCGAACGACTCAAGGAAATTACCACAACACAGAAGCTTGCTTCTGATGCACAGATTGAGAAGATGGAGAAGGAGCTGGCTAAAATGCGAGCTACGTTGAGCGAAAGCGTCCAGTTGATGGAGCAGCGTGAGATGAATACGAATATCGAGTACGAACAACTGACGCTCCGCGCCAATGCGTTGCGGGAAGAGCTGCACACGAATGTGGAAAGCATGCTGAACGACGTAATTCGCTTCAAGGTCCATGTCCAGAAGGGTCTTGAGGACTACGAAAGCTTTGTGGTTGATGAAGTCGAGCAGGAATTAGGAGGTGACATGCAGTTTGCCGATGAGGACGTTGATATGGAAGCCGAGGAGCTTTGAATCGACAGAAGCACGACAGGATTGTGTCCGATATAACCTGACACGTCCATGTTTTCTTCGCTTCGCTATAACGATGGCCTGAGTATGATAATTGATGATTGTGATTAGGAGTTTGGTATATCTGGCAGACAGTTCTCCTATCCTGGCCGAATCGCAATGGCCGGAGGAAGGACGCATGTCTTCAGGCTCTAGAGAGATTATTCTCTAGACCTTGTTTTCAATTTACTGGTGTCCGTTGTCTATCACTGGGGCGCTATTTGGAGGTAACTGCTTTGGCATTATTGTTATGGTTATCTTTAGGTGTCGGGTCTGGGTTCTTATTTTGTTGATGATACCTTTGCCGTTGAAATGCTCGATGTGGATTGTACATAAGTTGCCTTTCACCAGCATGATCATATATCCAACCCTATCCCTCGTTGAGATTCTACTCCTTAACTTTACTCGTTTACCGTCATCTACTCAAACTTCAACGGTTCTGTTGGTTTCAACGTCCCTTGTTAATCGCGAAATTTCTAGGCTGATCGCCTTATTGAGAGGGAGGCTCGTGCTTGTAGATAGTAAGAAACAGAAGATGCAAAGCATTCGATGAGATTTCATGAACAGACTAGAGCGCTTATCACTTTTCAGAGCAACAGGCATATAGTTATCAGTACTCAGGGCTTCGTCGAATGCCCACGCAACCTTCTCACCCATGCATTGAGGAGAGCAGTCAACTAAACCGTCCAAGATCAGCCTAGATTCTTTCTAACTTGGCGCTTGGTAAGAATAGCACTCGTTTCTATCTTTAGGCATTATATCCCCCCTCATCTAGGTTCCCGTTGGGGACTGATATGGTACAGGACGTCTAATGAAGTGCAGCGCCAGGAGTACCCCGCCCGGGAAAGTGCTGAGAGTGCCGAGAGTGCTTTCGCCCTATTGATGGCTAAGACCTTTCCAAGGCTCTGTGCGTCCCTCTAGCACTCCAAGTGGGAGGCTGGCGCTCACATTATGTGGCTTGATTGGCCTAGTCGATTGCCCGATTTTCTTGCTATACCCCTCCAGGAGACCCTCCCAGCAATCGGAGAACTATTGTATGAGCGCCCCAAGCTTGATGATTAGCTCCATCTCAACCCAACCAAGCGCTGACGAGGAAGAACCACTGCTCTGGGCTCACCCGCTTTAACTGGACAGGCTCCCGCCATATCATGTTGGGAGAAAAGTCTTTTGTGGATTCTTCTAATTCGACCCCCATACTAAACTTTTCTGACAATTCAACGAGATGGCATGGATTACCAAGGTTGGAAGATTTCTCAGCTTTTCTTGGAAATCGGGAACGACGGGCGCTCAAGGTATCAACGAGACGGCTGCTCAAGAAGCCGTCGAAGCGGCAATCAACAATATAAAAGGGACCTATCCCGAGCTGGGGCAGGCCAAACGGGCAGAAGTGAAGTACTACTGACTGATTTGGTCCCCAGATGCTCTTGCAGTCACTGATAATGCTGGAAAGTTCGCGGCCGCATTCCACTCCCAAGGCTGATGGTAGGCGGGACCCCCTCCACGCGAATTTCCGGATTACCACCCAAGATGGACGGCCGGTCACATCAGCTCATTACTATCCGAGTCCACTTGGGGGGGAGCAAGTATGGTTTTCGAAGCCTAAGTATAATGGTGGGAAACAAGCTAGTGATTATTTCCCCGACGATGAGCAGCATAGCAAGGACCCGGATGAGGACTGACTTGTGAGGAGGGGCTATGGTTTTCTGGAGTCACGAGCCGTCGTATGATGTAACTAGTACCTACAGTTGGGTGGTAGGATCAGACTGATACTGTGTACTATGTACCCCACCTGTGGGGGTCTGGGGTGGGCAGAGACACCTAACTGATTCTGGGCACGGAAAATCATGGTCCCTCTCCGATCCCCGGTTTCAGGGCGGCCGGATAGTTCACGGAGTCGTGTATCGTTGATCCAGGTTCCCACTCCAATGTCTACTTACCGTCGAGCTCCTGCTAAACTTGTACGGGTTTTCTCGTCAATCTCTTGTAAGGCATCGGCTCCACGAACAATGCCATCCACCTTCATCCGAGAGGAGGATCAAAGTCCGTATTATGATCCCGAGAGATACTATCCTGCTCGTGTTGGAGAGATCATATGCAACCGATACCGCATCATCTCAAAGCTTGGTTGGGGCACCAGCTCCACGGTTTGGTTGGCCAAAGACACGAATCGGTTAGTTTGGGCATCTCTCAGTGACATATCCGTTAACATCATGAAGCTGGGCGTGGCAGTCGAATCGATATGTGACCTTGAAGATCACGAACTGTGGCAAGGAAGAACAGAACTCTGCCTATGAAGAAGTAGAGATGTCGCAGCAAATATCTCGTTTGCGATCTAACCACGAGGGTAGAAGATATGTCCGACTCGTGAAGGAGGCCTTCGAAATCCAAGGTCGGCTGGGGAATCATCTCTGCTTGGTGTTTGAGCCATTAAGGGAACCACTCTGGCTTCTGGGGAAGCACCTTGGGAGTAACGGCGTGCCTTCAGCCGTTCTGAAGCCCTTTCTAAAATCATTGCTCCTGGGTCTTGATTTTCTCCATTCTGAGTGCCACATCATACACACAGGTAGACTTTGTGAAGTTATTCTCACCCAATAATTTCTCTTCTAACGAAGACAAGATCTCAAGTCAGATAACTTTCTTTTGGGATTCGAAGACTCTAAAGTTCTTGAGAGCTACGTCCGTCAGCAGGAAAGTGACCCCGCTGCGTTCAAAGATGGCGGTGGCCGTCCCGTATTTCTGTCCCGGCCTGATTTCGGGCCCCTGAAAAAAGGGGTTGGGCTGGTTCAGATTAGCGACTTTAGCTCTGCTGTTTCTGGTAGAGTTTCAGTCCCTCATAACCATGATATCCAACCTCAACCCTTTTGCGCGCCAGAGGTACTCTTAAAAGCGACATGGACATACAGTGCGGATATATGGAATTTGGGGACCATGGTAATTGCGTCAAGAAAGCGGTATGCACAAGACACTCACTAACCTTGGTCTCCGCGAAGCTATGGGAGCTCCTTGCAGATGATGTTCTTTTCAATGGGCTGGACCCAACAAGCAACACATATTCCCGGGCAATTCACATAGCGCAAATGATCCGGCTGCTGGGGCCTCCTCCCCAACAGTTATTGGAGAGGGCTGATAAAGGTGTCTATTCCCAGCTTTTCTCCAACCAAGGTACGATATGTTGTAGCTTCGGTGTCCCAAGTACTAAGTGTTGACCTAGGAGATTTCAAATTCCCGAGTCTCATCCCATCCGAGGAGTTTAATCTCCCAAACGTCACGCCATTTCTCCTTGGGGAGGATAAAAGACTTTTTCTGGACTTTGCGAGGAAAATGCTTCGCTGGGAACCGGAAGAACGTCCAACAGCCAAGGAACTCTACAATGATCCATGGCTAAATTTTCGGTCTTAACCATAACAGAGACAGCTCTATATATGCATGCATGGGTAGAACCAGCCCTGTATTGCTCGAAATCACTTCAATACAACTAATCAAAGCTACTCCCAATCCATCTTCTTAATTCTTCGAACTCCCACTGGGCACCACTGTTACTCTAGGCTTTTGCAGCGTATGAGACCCAGTGTTTTAGGCTGGATGGCGGCAACAAGTACCTTATCGATTTGTGGGGAATATATGGGGCTTGATGTACCTTGGTGAAGACTCGGGGCCGCAGAAGGTTATGCAATTGGCAGTTTCAGCCTGCGTAGGAGGCTGAGGTAAAACAATGAAAGTACACCAAGTATCATCTTGTTCGCCTACATGTATGGCGACGAAGCAGTTTGTGGCGGGGGGCTATATAAAAGCCTGGGACTTATTTGATTACCATATACTAAAGTGGTTTAACCTCGCACTACTGTCTGGATTACTCGATATACGTACAGTTATCAATCTTGGGGAAGCTCCAAGCCATGCTAAACCTCGGTCATCCGTGATCTAAATAGCAGTGCTCTGATTGGCTGTTGCTAGTTGCTGACTCAGCAGGCTCATTTTCTCCGCGAAGCTTTTCGACAGCCAGAATCCAGAGCTTCCGATTAACAAGCCCCAGTTACTGGTTTTCGCCAGGTCACGCTCTGTCTGCCCAGCTCGAGGAATGCGGAACTACCTCAGCGATTAGACATGCGCCACAGAACGTCCGTCCGACGGTCATATCGAGATTTGGATTTCCTCCGCCCGCAGGTCTCCGCCAGGTCCTCCGTCGTGTCATGAAAAGGTGCCTGTGTCCAGCTCGTCTGCCGTGCCTGGACCGCGGGTCTTCCTTGATCCATCCTCCTCCTTCGGTTCTTCGTCGCCTACCGTTTCGTGCCCCCCTTCGCGCCGGGTTCTCGAGTCGGGGACCCTTCCCCGAAAGGCGACAATGGAGTCGCCAGTTCTCCGTCGGGGCTGGTCCCCCGATCAATCGTCAGTTGCTACAAGACTATGTTAGGATGGAAATGAAGAGATGTCCTGTCTCTGGGCCAGAATTGAGCAACCCGGAGGCTTGGGTCGCGTTATTGGAACAGTACCTGCCGCTGTCGTTGCGGAGATGCGCCGACGACGATGTTTCGGACCCTCAGTCTCACGCCACGTTACGGACCGACCCAGCATATTTTGCGCAGACCATTGAATTGTCCAACTTGCTCCTACATGCACGGGACTCGGGTAAGATTGACCTTCTTACCTATGTCGGGTTCCGGTTGAACAATTGGCCTGCTGTACAATTCTTGATCGACCGGCTCCTTGATGCCGCGGACTCTCTCAAGGGGGTTTCACTCCCCCTCCAACCTCTGTCTAATCATGACTGGGCCCTGGATTCTGGGCTTTCGCTTGACAGACTCACTAGTATGTCTGTGGACTCGGCCCCGAAACTCCCGCAAGCTTCCAATACGCCACTATCGGACATGACGAGCCTAGATGCCATCACCGAGCGGCCCTTCGCAGACGACCATTCAAGACGCTTCATGGCTGAGGTGTGGCAGGCCTTGGGATCCATCGTGCTTGAGGCCGCTGATGTCTCTCCCAATGAATCAAAGTTGGCTATGTCTCGCGTGTTCCAAATTCTTGCCCGTCTGCACCACTCTGGGGCCATCTCGGATAGGGTATACAAGTACGTCCCTCCGGACAGTTACCAAGCTACATTTCGACCCCCCGGGATGCACCTACTTTCCAACCATATCATGAGTGTCCTGTCAGATGCCGCGTGGTTGGTGCATGAAGCAGAGGTTGCTGCTAAAGCGGCGGCTGCAGGAGAGGATTCGCCCTATCTTCCCTTCAAGATGGGCGTTCGTGAGCTTGGGCCCGAGGTCTGGCTCGAACTCATTCTGTGGTGTTGTGTGGAACACGGTCATATTGAAGAAGGGGTATGGATAGTTGATAGGGTGGCAGCAAAGATAGGAGATCAGGCCTGGAAATTCCAGAGTTGGAAGCCGATACTGGATGAGTCTGGGTCGGTATGGCAGACTAAAATCGACCAGGAAGAAATTTGGCGGCAGCCCGGCCACCACGAACGCTCTACCATGTTGCGAAAACGCCATAACCCCACGCCCTTTCACGGTCTTGGGGAACGGACTTTGAGCACCGAAGTAGCCTCGGCCTTGTTGGATAACCTTCCAAATCAGATCTATCTAGGGCTAGGCTTCCGGGGTCTGTCACCAAGCGCGCTTCTGCGCTATGTTTCAAGCCTAAAGTTCGCCATTGCTCCATCAACGGCGGCCGATGAGAAATTACTACCGACAAGCAGGGCATCGAACTGGTTCGTTGTTCGGGTCGTGGAATCAGGCGGCCTCAAGCCGGACGCCGACCCCCGGGTTTTTGAAGACTTCCTCAGGGTCACGCCGTGTGTGGTTCCGCCTTGGGATGCAGACTTGCACCACGTAATTGAGGACGATTTGGCCCGGTTGAGTTTGTCGCAGCTCTACGATGACACATCCGCGCTCGTCGGCCTCATCGAGTACAACATCAGGTTCTACTCCAAGAAGCGCCTCGCCGGTGACGCACTGAACGCGTTTTCCTGGCTGCAAGCCATCGTCGATACTAGCAAGATGCAGCGCATCGACGACTTTTTCTCGTCTCAAGTAGATCAACCTGACCTTGCCCTCCCCACCTTGAATGTCGATGGCCTGGACTCCGCGAAATCAATCGAATCATCCATGCCGCAATTATCGAGCATCACACTGGCCGATTTGATCGATCTGATCACTGTGTCGCGAGCGTACACCTTTGGCGACTGGCTCTTCTTCTCTAACGACGTCGACGGTCCTCCGGTTCCACCGAGCTCATACGGCAACCAAGCCCTAGCTCCGTCCATTCTCCGCTATGCTACTGCGACCAAGAACTCAGCGCTCTGCGATGCTGTCATCCAGTCCCTCACTCAACCGCTCTCCTCCAACACCATACGCGCACTGCTAAACTTCCGCATTTCCATGCACCAGTGGGACTCGGTCATCATGCTGCTCGAGTACATCCGCGACCACCGCACCAAATCCTGGGGCCACAGCAATGTCACCGCACTGGCAGGAGAGATCATCCGTTTAGAGGCAAAAGCCAAACAGCAACCCGACTCAGCAGCGTCAGAAGAACAAAAGGAGTCTCTCACTCGAGCGAAAGACATCCTGCTCCGCCTCCTCCGTGGAGAGTACAATGAACCCACTCGTTTCGCACACACCCACTTCCAGGATCGCGCCCTCTTCGGCCTGCATCGCGTCTTCCTCTCCGTTCCCGGCGCCCTTCACGAGGTCGCCGCCGCTGCTACCAAAACCCTCCCATATAACGTCACCCCCCGAACCGCCGTCCCCTACATCCCCGCCACAGCCTTCCACTCCCTCCTCTCCGCCGTCGTCGACACCAAGGGCAGCGCAGCCGGCCAACGCTTCTGGGAAGAATGGTGTCTCGACAGCAAGTCGCCGACCTTCCGTCGCCTCCAAGAAGGCGGTATCGTGCGCATGTTCCTAAACAAAGAGCGCAACCCATCCAAAGGCGATCCCCACTTCGACTTCAAATACTTCAAGCAGTTCCAAAAGAAAGCCACCATTCCCAACCCCAACACCGTCCGAATCATCGCCCAGGCCGCCTTGCAGGAGTACAATGATCACGAAACCCAGTCACAGCCCGAGACCGACCCCCCTAACCCGGCCGAAGAAGTCCTCGACTTCTGCATCGACCGATTCGAGACCTTTGGCGTGCGTCGTCGGGAAATCAACCGTGAAGTCGGAGGTCTATTGTACCGCCGACGTCGAGAGCTGAGTAAGATGAAAAGGGAGCGGACGAGGAGGATGGAGACTGCCACTGTGGCTTCATAGCATGTGTCACTCACTCCATCCAGCTTCCTCTATCCCCCTTGAATCATGTGTATTATATAAATAGATAGGATACGACCTGTTCATAGAAGGAAAATATTATATTATATAGTAGTATCTAGTAATCACTAATTAACATTCTCAGGGAAGATGTGTGTCTCGATTACATGATCTCGGCTACGTCAAGTCTACTCTATCTTTTTAGACAGTCAAGGGAAGAACAGATAGAAGATAAGGTAGATCATCGTAAAAGTGATCAAGACCGAGATGAAATCTTACAAAAGGCAAATATAAAATAAGAATGTCAAACATACAGAAACCCCCAAGCTCCATCCATCCATCTATCCCATCGCGTTATCAAGGTACCAATACCAGCCTGTATCATCCCATTCTACCTACCCCCGTGAACACCAGGCCGCGCGTTACATCGTTGACGTAAGTAGATATACAGACATAACTTGTGAGAGAGATATCAAAAATTCAAATGCCAAGAATCAAAGGTATAGGGCATCGCTCGGACCGAAGGAGAAAGAGTATGGGCGGGAAATAATTACAACGAATGGGAATGGACCTCGGATCTTGAGCGAGATGTGCTCATGCTCCACCCCACGGCGTCTCGTCAGTGGAAGAGGGGAAAAATGAGCGGATGAACTCGCCGCTGATTGGATCGTATGGGAAGTAAGAGTCACCTCCAGGATTCGACTCCGAGTTCGTGGGCAACGAATTGTTCGATGGCATCCCCAGGCCCAGGAAGGGTTGCTCGTCCTGAGTGAATGGCATGGCGTTATCCTGAGGCATGTTGGAGGAGGGATTTGACGCTGTGTAGTTTATATCGGCAGCTGCGGGGTTGTAGAAGGATGGCCCCGTGTTTACGGTCTCTCCAGGGTGCACGTGCTGTGTAGAGTTGTACACCGAGGCCTGGGCCTGGCCTTGGGCCTCAAAGCCAATCGCTGGCAAATCACTAATGTCGTAGTTCATACCAGTAGCGATCTGTCGGAGGCTGCCGTAACACAACTCCCATGCGCGTCGTGATGCAAGACTATTCTCAGCCATGGCGAATAGCCAGCGGATAGCCTTTTTCGCCGAAGTGAGAAACCCCACCTCTTCCTCCGGCATGTGAATGCTGCCAAATGACAACTCGAGAAGCAGGACGGTTGTCGTCTGCATGAGATAGTGCAGAATGCACCACCACGGGCAGACATCGTAGAGGCGGACAGCGTCAGGCACATCGGGAATCAAGTCCAGCATCTGCCGAGCCGATTCCAGCGTGACTACCGCCATCTCGTGACTAAATGTTGGCTTCTTGTTGGACGCGGTCTGTCGTGCGTCGCGGCGACACAAGCAGGGCCGTCCTAGGGTAATTCGCGCACTGTAGTAGTGGAAGGCGAGTAAGAGCTTGCTACGGACCATAATGGCTGGCTGGTCGTCCCGCCGAGTGAAGTCAAATGACTCATGCAGATTGGCGTACCACACGTCGATTCGGGCTCGCAGTTCACCAATGCGGTTCTCAATATGACTCCAGGGGATCGAAACACAGTCTAACGAGTAGACACGATTGACAATCTCCTGCGCGATCACGGCGAGATCGACGTAATAAAGAAAGCCGAGAGCGCTACTGGCAGGGAGGCTTCTGAGCCATGTCACGTCACGCGGCTTATCTGTTAACTGCGCGTTGCGGCCCCCTTTGGGATTCGATGGCATTAGCCGTACAGAAATACAGGCGAGTGCCGACTCTATGTACTCCTGGCGCAGGTCGGGCTCGTTCAGAAGCCTGAACGCCGCGGGCTCCAGTAGTTGGTCCTCCTCGAAGGGGATAGGAAACGGTGTGGTGCAGATACCGTCGCTGATGCACGAGGCACGTCCAGTCATAATTCCAAGCATGTGTTCGAACGTGTAGAGACACCACCAGACCCTATAGCGCGCCTCCTTGGCGACGTTGGCTGTCCCTTCGCTGGAGTTCTTCATGTTGAGTCCGAGAGTGACCGCGGAACGAACAGCTAAAGCGGCAATTCGCCAGGCCCTATAAAGAGTCAGGCTAGAGCAATCGCAGTGACGAAGCAATCATGCTAAGCTGCTTACCGGTTAATCTGATCTGTTGCCAGAAGATAGTAGGCGATCAGGCCTTCGACCTGCACCTGTTGCAGATCAGGGTGGCTGAATAGCACATCGCCGTTCATACTCAATATCCGGGCTCGCGTCAGATACACCAGGTGATCATTCTCATCGCCACGCCACGGAGCCCGCGTGAGGTGGGCATGCTTGGCGGAGATGGCAAAAATCATGTTCAAGATAGCCAACCACTTGTCCCCTGGTCGTGCGGCACTCTCGAAGAATGTCTTATATTGTGTACGGAAGAGCGTACGGCTGATTATAGGATAGAATGGGTGCACTGTATCCAAATAATCTTCGAAAAGTGCATCCGCCACCTTCCGCGGCGGCATCCAGTATACATGCACAGGCCCAGGTACGGATATGTCCATATCGTCAAGGTGGTAATTGACAGAATGAATGGCAAACTCGCCTTCTTGGTCTGCCTCGTAGGCGCCGGGGAGCTTGCGAGACCGTTGCTCGGCCTCCATTCGCACTCGCTGCATCCAAGTGACCTCGGAGTTCTTTCCCATATAACCTGTTGCTCTGGAACTCGGGCTGCGGTTCACGTCCTCCTCGACCCGGTCAATTGCATCTAAGGATCCGATGGATGAAGGAGATGACATCGCATCATCATTTTCATCATTCTGGGGGGTAACCGAGCCGGATTGGGTGTATTCTCCGCTATCGGAATGCTAGTTGATGTTAGTGATTCCAAACTCCTGGCCAGGCACTCAAGGGGCGTCAGAAAGGGCAGCTCTAACCTTGTCCAGCACCACCTTGATACGCTCCGCCGCCCGGCCATCGACAAACGTGCCCAGGTCTCGCAGTAGATTCTCGTAGTCCGTGGCCTTGACCGCAAGTTTATCCAGTTCCCTGCCAACCCAAAGTCAATTGTCTATCGGGAGCCACCAGTTGCAACACTGCCGAACAGTCAACATACCCTTTTGTCTTCTCCCGCCATGAGACCGGATAATTGCAGGGGATTCTCAACTCCTTGCACTGCCGGCAAATGGGTGTATCGCCACTGCATTTGGTTTTCCGCTGCCTACACGACTCGCAGGCCAAGGGGACCCGCCGACTGTAACGCGGGGCGGCGGTGGATCGCTGTCTGGGAATAGCCACTTTCCTGCTCGGCGCCGTGCTGGTGGAGGGCAGCTGCTTCTTTTCGGCGTGCGCGGTTCGGGTGGCCAACTTGGATTTCTGGGAGGTATGCGACGAGGTGCCTGGAAGAGCCGGCGGATGCGCCATCGGAAGGACTACCGAAGGCTCCTCGGTATGAGGCCGAAGGGGAATATCACCCTGCGACAGCCCTCCGCCCGGCTGGGGGAATCCAGAAGGCGTTTCCATAGCTTGTAGTGTAACCGAGAGATGGTCTTTGGTTGGTGGGGGGGGGGGCAAGGGTAACGCCACCGCGACAAAGCGTTCGAATCGCCGTCTGAAACCAATATTGGTCACGTGGGTTCGGGGGTTCGGGGGTTCGCGATTATGCTTTCGAGAGATATCGCGGGGATCCTGGGCGTTGAGAGGGATGGTCCACGCTTGTTAAAACTTGGGCCGACTGTACGAGGACGATACGAGGAAAGAAGAAAGCATAATGTCCAGGACTAGCTGTGAAGCGGGCTCGGGGACGCGGGGTCCAAGGCAGAAGACCAGGCGCAAGGAAGGAGCTACAGATGAGCAAACGAAGGGAGATGGAATTGAATTGATCGGTCGACGGGCATCAATGGAAACCGTCCCGCCCGGCGACGAAAAAGCAGGCCCAAAAGCCGTTGCGCGTTGAGGATGGGAAGAGGAGAGCAGCAGGAGGGGCGCCAGAGGATCGGGCAGAATGCGGTCGGCCAACGAAGTATAGAAGCCGGGCAGCCAACCAGAACCCGGCCGGCCCGGCGACCGCCCGATCAGGTCAGCATGACATCATGGGCCCGCCTGAGGAATCCAGGCAGCGGCCGCGGCAGCCTCAGGTTGGTGTGGCCTGCCGGACTGGTCGGGGCCTCTGGCTCGAAGGGCCCATCGCCCATCCCAAGCCTCCGGCGCGTTCTAGCCCTCCCTTGCCAACCGGGCTGGTCCCTGCTTAATAGCCCCCGGTCCCCCGGATTCTCACGGCCTTCAAATGTCCGCCAGGTGAAGAAGGACCGGTGAAGCACAAGAGCAAAAGGCCAATCGAGGTCATCCCCCGGCCCCTCCCTCTCCGCAATGATGCGAGACACTGAGGCACGGGAGGCCGTGCGTCCGGCCAGCAGAGCAAACGTCATCTCTCGGGGGCTGGGACCGCCGCGGTTCCCCCTCTCCCCGGCTTTCGAGGACTACAAACACAGGCAGCACAGGCACAACATTTGTCTTCAGATCTAACCCTGACGGGGATTTTGGGATTCAAAGGCCACAGGCGCTAAGCATACATAGTCAGACATCAAACATAACCCGGTTTTCTTTCTCCCCTTTTCCTTTTTCCTTGTTCTTTTTCCCATCGGCCGTGCTCGTCATCAACTGCTTCGGTCTCCATCTCTCCATGCCAGTCGTTGAGAAGAAACTGCAAAACAACCCCCCGAAAACGATCAACCAGATACATCACAGCCAGCCAGGGGATATTAGAAATCAAGAAGGTCACAGAAAAGTGAAAGGTAAAAGTATATATGTACAGGCGCAGCAGGCGCAGGGACCTTGCCCGAGAGGGCCGGGTCCAACAACACCGCACAAGGTGCAGCAAAGGGTTGCAAAACAGGCATTAAACGGATAGAAACTGTACAAGATTAGGTCCAATGGAGTGTCGAGGTGGAGGTGGGCAGCCAGTTCAGCAAACCAGCCAGAGCGGGAGTGGAGATGGAAGGAGTCCTGTGGTGGAAGACGTCCCGGAATAGAGAGTGAAGAGGCCTTGCGACAAGGCACACACGACCCAAACGCCTCTAGTCTATCGCTGTGTGGAAGAGTAGTGCCGTGACTATCATGCTCAGATCTCCCCGAACATCTCGTCGAGTTCGTCCACCTCCACGGTCTCGGGACTCTGCAGCTCTCGCCACGAATCAAAGACCATCTCAACGTCTTGATGGGAGAAGGCACTGGCTCCCAACGACAGTTTATCCTCCTGATCATTGAAGTCGGACATTTTCATGTCCAGATCGGGAAGCCCACTGTTCAGCATGTCGATGGAACGCTTCAGGGCAGACACAGGGACGACGGTCGGATCCTCCGGGAGGCTAATCAGCGGAGCGCGTCCGACAGTCTCGGATTGAGTGTCGACGTCTAGTCCATCATCCGAAGCCACGCTCGTGCCAGACGAGAAAGATGAGGCCACAGATGTGAGGGACGGAGAAGGAGATGTGCCGAAGAGGGTAGCCACAGCAGCTTCATCGAGATCCTGCTGCTGGAAACGGTCCTGCAGAGAGGACTGCTCCTGGTACCCGCCATGGGAGAAGTAGTCGCCATCCTGGTCGTCCGACATACGATCACCGCTAATGGAGGAAAGAGGACTATCATCCACAATGGGATCGGAAATGCTCATAGTTCCATCATGCAACTCGCTCAGACCTTCCGAGAGGGCAGAGAAGCCAGCCCCCGACGTTTGGGGCTGGCTTGCAAGTTTCTCCGAGGCCCGCTCGCGAACAGCGCTGGCAGTTTGTGTGAACTCCTTCTCGTCGCCTTCCAATGGTGGGGAAGCAGCACGAGTAGAGTGCATCAACCGCGCGTGGTGATGGTCGGCAAAGTCGGTTCCGGATCTGGATGCGCCGCCGGGACCAGAGCGACCGTCCAAGTCAATGGTCTCTTCGTCGAAATCGGGCGAAGACAAGTCCACTTCTGGACTGGGGCTGAGACGCGACCGCTCCCGCGCCAGCGCGTCCTCTTCATCTAAATCGGCGCTGGAGATGCTAGGAGTGAGATCCTTCCCTTCCACACCTGGGATGATGACATCGTCCGAGTTCTCTGGAAGAGGCTGACGGGGTAATGTCGTAAGGTAGTAGTACACTTTGCGTGGGTGAATGGGGACCAGTTCCTTTGCCAGGGGACACGGCGCCAGAGCGGTCCAGGGGCGCTTCATGTAGGCACTTAACCGGGAAGACAGAAGAGCCGCGGGGTTGGCAGAGCTATAGACAGACACATGTTAGCATGACCGGTGACATTAGAAACGGGAAGGCGAGGGGGCGAAGTCGAAAAGGGGACGTACTTTGCGACATTCTCATTCAAGGCGATAAGAACGGCGGCCAACTCCTTGACCAAGTGAGGGCGATTCCCCGTCTTCTCCAACTGCTCGATCACGCCAACCACAATGTCGTCGTTGATTCCCTCGGTGTCGATCTTGGGTGCGACATTGTCGTCCGTGGGGGATGGCGGTGGCGTATGTTCCAAAGGGCCGCGCCGCCCGCTCTGACGTAGAGGGGCGGCGTGTTCCTTGCCATCGGAGGTGCGCGTAGTGGAAGACGAAGAAGGCTCCGGCGATAGGGAATGCCCCGAGTCGTGCGACCGCTTTACTTTCTTCGAGGGAGGTAGCTGGTCGTCGGTCGCGTGAGGCGTTTTTGTGGCGGACGGAGAGCGGCGGGATGTGTTAGGGAGATGGATTCCCAGTGAGGGGAGCGACAATGACTTGCGACGTGTATTATAAGGCATGGTGGGAGAGTGGCGGACAGAAGGAAGGGACGGCGGAGTGTAGAGTCAAGTGTAGAGTGTAGAGTGTAAATGTAGGGTACAGAGGAATAGGAGAACGATAGGCGATAATGGAAGTAGTAGTAAGTATACCGATAATCAACCACACAAAAACACGAGAGGGAACAATACAGTATAGAACAGAAGTAAAGTAGAAACTAATAAAATAACGCGATACAAGTCTAGTAACACAGACACACACACACAGACACAGACCTAGAGAAGACAAGGTAGACAGACAGACACAAGAGACAACGATGACAAGATGGAAAGGAGAAGATGATGATGAAATGGGGGGGGGGGAAGGAAGAGAAGGGAAGAGGGAAGTGTTACAGGACCAGAAGTATGGGCGGTAGGGGGGGGGGGGGGGGGAAGGGAGAATAGGATGGGGATGGGAGAGTTAGTCGTTAGTAGTAGGGAGGGATGGGCGGCGGCGGCGGTGATGATGATGAGATGCCGACCGGCTGCACGGAAAAGAGGACGAGGGAGGGCAAGATGGAAAGGCGAGGGAATGGGAATGGAATAATCACCGGAACGGTCGTTGGCCAGTGAGGGACCACCGAACTCACTGACCGTCGGAACTGGAAGCAACGGCGATGGTCCTTTTCGTCCCTTTCCCAGTACCAATGATTATTCCCAGGGCCAAGCGTAATCGTAATAGTAATGGAAATAATAATAACTCCTCTCTGAAGCCTGAGGAATCCGTCCGTTGTGTGGATGGTTTCCACCTCGATTTTTCCTGCTGGCTCGCGCCCGGCTGAAAATTAAAATGGGCAAAACGGGTGGATGTTTTACGGTGGCGATTATTGGTCCGACTCACGATGGGGTGTTTTATTGGGGTTTCCAGGAATGCCGGGAAGGGGAACTTTACTACCATCCATCCGTGTTCCCTTTCCCCCCCCCCCCTTCAACTAGAGTGAGAAAGGAAAAAGGAAAAGGCAAAAGGGAAAAAGAAAAAAAAATATTTTCGTTGTTTTTGTTATTCCATTCTAGGGATTTTGGTCGTCGCTCTCTTGGATCTATCTATTTTTCCCCCACCTCCGAATACAATACTAGAAAGAGACTAAAGAAATACATATACACCGCTTTCTCCTCCTCCTAAATGAAAACGGACGTCCGTGTGTTTCAACAAAGCAGTGGGCAAGAACAGAGGGCAAGAATCAACTGGACACCGGCCGGGGCAGAGGACGGCGAGATGGGCGAGAAGCGACACTAACAGGCCGCCGGACTGAAGGGGCAAAAAGTACGGTGGGGCCAACCATGTGTCTATGACGACCAGAATGGATGGCTGGCTCTATGATTGGTGGGGGAGACCGTGATCAACTGAGGTTCTGCATGGACTCCATGATGGAGTATGCTCCGTGGAGTCCATCCAGGAGAGCGAATCGGGTAGCTACTGCTACTGCAGCTTAGAGCACTTGGACCTGGTTGCTGCGCAGAAATTTTCTGATAGATAGAGAAACAAACAAGCCTGGCAATCCCTCCCGCGATCAAGGCGACCTACAGCCCAGCTCTGACCTCCAAGGCTAACCGCTTCTCTGCCGGGGACGTCCTGTTCCGCTTTCTCACCGACAAAACATCCATATCAGACCATTTTTGGGACTGACGATGTTTCTCTTTAGCCTCTCACAAGTCTCGTGCTCGCGTTTTGGCTAGATGACTATATCCCATCATGACGGCAAAACGGCGGCAACCTCTACGGGTAAGTGCATCATAGCTCGGGGCACCCATGGTACGACGCAGCTTAGCTCGCAGGGATGGTTTGGTCCATGAACAAGTGGGTGTGCTGGGCTGAGGGCTCAGGACTGCTGGTGTGTTGGCCATGCCATGGGCGCGCCTGAGACTCGAAAACCAAAAAGACAGCAAAGGGTTACCAAAAGGAAAAAGTAAAAAAAAAAAAAAAAAAATAATAATAATAATAATAAAAAAAGAGAGAGATGGAGAAAGGAAGGAAAAACACCAAGAGCCTTACACTAGCGCATAGCGCTGCTGCAGGCGCTAACCTTCCAAGTTACTGACTTATGCACTAACTCTTAGGAGAAATGGAGGCAGGCAACATATCAGCGAATCACAGCCCCTACCCGGCCCCATTTACCAAAGCGGTCCCAAGGAAAATCGTTCCTAGCGTCGCCGTTTAGGGCCTATGGCGAATCAGATCGGTGGCAGTGGAGTAGATGCCGGGTCGTCTAGAAGATTTGGAACAGGGCCCAATCGGATGGATTCGAGGCGGCGCTAAGGCCAGAGCTGGAACAAAGGGCACAGCGCGCCTTCTGCATGGAACCAGGCCTCGCCACTCTCTTCTGCTAGACGGATGGGATGCCGCGGCGAGGCTATCCTCCGTCGTTGGCCGGCCTTCTATCTGCGTATACTGTACGGAGTACGGAGTATAGGGCACTTTATACAAAATATACACTGTACTTTGTACACGCGTAGCCTTCAAACTCTCTTACATGCAGGACGGACGTGCTCCTGGCAGATGCCTCCTAGATCGGGAGGGGGCGTGATGTATCACATCTCAGCAAGGGATCAACTTTATGCAACATGTTGATGGGACAGTCCCCAGTCGAGATCATTCCGAATATCTTCATACCTGTCTCATTGCCTTGTACAACTCGTTGCCTAGAAACCACTCCCGGAGTCCTTTTCCAGACATGTTCTCGAGTCTCGACAACAGACAAACAGCCAGACAATAGGGTCAATCAAGTACAATAGGACCCGCCCTCAGCCACCCGACACCATGCATGTACTACCTACGTACGTATGTAATTGTCATAGTTCCTGCAGTTTCGAGAATGTACATGATCACAACAACTCTCACATGCTTAGGTACATACATACTATCTACCTACATACTATAGATAGATGTATGTATCGTCGGACATGCACATCTCCACTCCCCGTGGCAGCGTGCATCTGCAGCTGAGGACGGAGTACTAGATGTGTACGAATCGTCATCATCCCACCTCTTCAGATAAAACACAGATGTGATGAGTCTCTCTGTCCCACTTGCTCGTATTCGAACAAATCTCTATGTATCTATCAACTAACTTAGATAGTGTCGACCATCCATACAGAGTAGATAGATACAAATTCCAATCTTCATACTCCATCTAGTAGGCTAGCCTACCCCGGGTGCTCCGTCCTAACCCAATCTTAGAGAACTGAAAGGTACTCCGTATACTACCTACCTACGACGTATCTATCTAGAAACCAACAACCAATAATAGCTCCCAAGGAAACGTACTATACCTACGTCAGTAATCGTCACTATGTACCTACGAAGCACACAGTACCTGTACAACCCAACCCCAAACAAAAACAGATAAAAAAAAAAGAGATAACATCATCACTTTACCCACCCCCCCCCCCACCAACCAAAACAGAAAAAATAAAACTTCAATATCTGCAAGTCCATCGCATAAAATAATTACTACTTACTATACAGGTGAGTAAAGGTAGAAGTAGACGTAAAATCTCCTACTACCTAAAGCAAGAAGTAAATTTCTCCGATAACCCCAACGGCCCACTTAAGCAGATATATACGCAGTACGCAGTAGATATACTACTAAGGTAAGTGACTCGATGTAAGTAGTAATGATGATACGATGATACTAAATGTACCCTGTGAGGGGGGTCAGGTACAGGTACATAAGCATCTAGGTATGGAATGAAGCAACTAGTCCCCATCAAGACAAACATAATACCCCGCATAATGAAAATGCATAACGCCAACGCCATCATATTGACTTCATCTGGATCGGTGATCGGATGGACCATGGACCATGGTTGGGAGTATGCCGGGGGGGAAGATGGGAAGAGAAAACCTGTTGCCCAGGTGATTAATTAATTGATTGATTGATTGACTGGGGGGTGTGACGACGGTGGTGGTGGTGCCTTGTTTCTGGGTGTGGTACGAAGAGTATTCAATGGTGGTCGCGTGATTTTGGATTTGGTTGGATGGGTACTATTCGTGTATATACTCGTGTATATACTCCGTACTAATGTAAGTATTTACTTGGATGGGAGGATGAGGGTTCGACAATATACTTCTTTATACATGGTGAGAATGGTATAGGTTGGGGGTTATTTGTGGGGACCTAATTTATCGTGGATGGATAACTAGTTGTGTTCGATCTATACGAGGTGTCAACTGTCAAATTGCTTATGCTTTCAGGGTTTGCGGGTTTGGGGGGGGGGGGCTTGGTTTCATTCTGTCGCGTTTGGATACCGGAAAGTTGAACGATGTAGTACTTGCCAGTGGCTGGGATGTCAATTGTCAAGGTAATGTTACACGCTAGGTTAGATTACATCGAAATATGTATTCTTTTCATAGGACTGTTGGTCTGTTGGCTTTGAGCAAACTATACGAAGGCAACTATTCTCTAAGATATATTATTTTTAATTCATTCGAGCGTTGATGTCAGAATATCTCTTTAAAACACCACTACTATCTCAGGCTACGAGCTACGTCTACGGCGATTTAGGTGGGTGTAGAATTAATGTTGCGGGGTGCTGGTACTCTATAGATCGCTACCATTCATCTGTCAATGCTATCGAAACACCCGCTATGCAATACATATAGTACATCCAGTCATCCAAATCTATCAAAAGTAATCTACAGGATCTCTCCATCACTTCTCACGCTTAATGTCTGTCCTTGGGTCGGAGAACATACTTCCACGTGGTCCCGAAATGCCACCGTTTCTCCTCGACCACCTCCAGCCCGCTGTCGCGCACAATCTGCCCAATATCCCGATTCCACCAACACCCATGTCTGTCCGCATGCGCCGGAGCCAAATTATCCAACACGCGATTCAACCAATCATAATGCGATCTCCCGTGTTCCAGTAACAAGATCTCCCCCCGACTCGGCTCCACGATTGTCCCCAGATGGCGCAACGTCCCGGCCGGATCCGGCATCGAGCACAACCCCATCGTCTGCACTACCGTATCATAGTATCCTTCATCATCTTTCCGTAAAGGATCAATAGGACGCCTAGACACCTCCCCCGCATTCTGCACCCGAAAGTCCACCGGCACCTTGTGCTCCGGAAACAGGTTGCCAAACTTCGCCCTCGTAATCTCCACCATCTCCGCACTCAGATCGACAAACGTCACAGACCGACACCCTCGTATGTCTGCGCGTCCCTGGTGGTCCTGTCCCCTTCGCTGTCCGAGCTCATAGTATCTGAGGTTGCGTCCCGTACCGCAGCTGACTTCTAGGACATCGCCGCGCGCGCGATTGATCAGCTCTTCGCGCTTCGCGCCCATGCGCATGAGCCTTTCGGACATTTCAACGTCAGCATCGAAGGTGCGAGCGGTGTGGTTATAGCGATCTGAGACATCGTGAGGCACGGAGAGGGACTGGGATTGGGTGACTTCGCGGCGGTATGAGGCGTAAAGGTAGCCGATGTAGGTGCTTAAGGTGAGGGCGCTGACGCCCAAGATGGTCATGACTTTGGGGGACATGGGAGGAGTGTTAGGTGTGGAGGAGCTGGAGGGGAGGTTTGCGAGATGGGGATTGGCGCGTTTGGGGAGGGTTTTGGGCCTGGATACCAGCGTGTTAGGATGTGTCGGAGTTGATGCTGGGAGACCGGCTGTGTTACTGACCCTGTGGCATCAGCGACTGGAAACCTGGGCGCCGGTTTGGCAGCCGGGCCCTGAGCAGGCATCCTGGCCTTTTTCAGCGCGGCTCGTCCGACCCGAGGGGCGCTCATGGTTGCAGATGATAACGGGGATGCAGCAGAGAGCCAGAGCACAGCGGATGAAGCCGACGCGGAAGAAGATCGGAGAAGCGGTGCCAAGAGGGGCAAGGCGCGCGAGTCATTTCGGTTGCCAACCGCCTTTATCGGCCCGGTGCCCATCTATATCACCTCGTGCTTTTTCCCACGCCTCCCCATCTCTTCGATTCCCCCTTCCCCCCCCCATCCTCATTGAGAGACGTCCTCCTCTCGATCTCGTACATACCCACAGGGACACCTCCTAACGCCATGTCTCTCCCCCCCAACATCCTAATTGTCGGAGGAGGGGTTTTCGGCCGTAAGTCACACCGCACCCACCCTTCCCCGGATTTCCCCCACGAGCCCAATTGCTCATCAATTCAGTATCCACGGCCCTGGCCCTCTCGCACCGTCATCCCAATTCCCAAATCACCCTCCTCGAGGCCTCCCCAACAATCCCCAACCCGCACGGCTCCTCCGTTGACACCTCTCGCATCGTCCGTGCCGACTACTCCCAACCCACCTATGCCCAACTCGCCGCCGACGCCCTCGACCTCTGGCGCAACACCGACTGGGGCAAAGAAGGCCGGTACACCCAGAACGGGCTCCTCCTCGTCTATCCTCCCGGTAGCACCAACGCCCGCGACTACGCAACCAAGAGCTACCACAACGTGAAGCAAATCCCCGGCCAAGACGTCGAGCTCCTCCCCACAAAAGCCGACGTCACCCGAGTCGCCCCAGCCTACGGAGTCGATCTCAAAGTCGCAGGCGGCTATGTGAATTGGGGGTCGGGCTGGTCCGACGCCGAAGCCGGCGTCCGGTACGCCAAGCAGCGCCTCGACCAGGAAGGCAAGGTCATCTTCCAAACCGGCGAGGTCAGCAGTCTCCAGTACAACAACGACCGAGTCACAGGCGTAAACCTCGCCAATGGATCCTCCCTCACAGCCGACCTGGTCATCCTAGCCACGGGAGCCTGGACCGCGAAGCTCGTCGACCTACGAGGTCGCACAGTCCAAACAGGCCAGGCATTAGCCTACATGCGCATCTCCGATGAAGAACAGAAGCAATTGGAACATATGCCGACGATTCTCAACTTCGCGACAGGAATGTTCATCATCCCGCCGCGCAACAACCTCCTGAAAATCGCACGACATGCGTACGGCTACGTCAACCCAGTCCAGGTCGCCGTGCCGGGCACCAAGGATGAGAAGATGGAAATCAGTCTCCCCGAGAACGGAGTGCCCATTCCCGCAGAAGGCGAGGAGGCGTTCCGGGATGCCCTGAAGGAATTGATCCCCAGCTTTGCAGACAGACCGTTCGTCCAGACTCGGGTCTGCTGGTATACCGATACGTGAGTTCCCCCTTTTCATCCCTCACGGAAATCTAACCAACAAACCCCTCCAGCCCCAAAGGCGACTTCATAATCACCTACCACCCGAACCACCCGGGTCTCTTCCTCGCCACTGGCGGCAGCGGCCACGGCTACAAGTTCTTCCCCGTGCTAGGCGAGAAGATCGTAGACGCACTAGAACGCAGATTGGACCCGGAGTTGCAACAGCTGTGGAGTTGGCCTGCGGCCGTTCCTGAGAGTGAGTTCGACGGAACCGAGGACGGGAGTCGTTCAGGCCCGAAGGGAATGCGATTGATGGACGAACTGGCGAAGACGACAAAGGCTCAGCGGAGTAGTGCCCTGTGATGATTGATGCCCTGGCCGATAGATTTTGCATTTACAGCAAGTAGAGTGCGACCGAGATTAGACTTTTAGATGGTATGTATAGAAGCGTATGATGTATATACTGGATCTCATGTCTGGGGTGGATACTCGGTTGATAAGATATAGATAGTCAAGAAAGACGGTAGAGTCCCACAGCTGCAAGGCACCAGTTAGGGTTAGAATTAGACGATGATATAAGATTGATGTCTACGTAAGGAAAGATGGCTGATAGATGCATATTTCATTGCCATTTCTACCTACGATCCAGGGAACTCATGATTATGCCGCCATCGGACGAGGGCAGAGCCCATCCCTTCATTCTCCCGGTGTATTCATCCACTTCCGTAACAAAGCGTAGCGATCTAGAACATTAACAGAAATTTTTTTGTGCTTGGGTTGAAAAAAAAAACCTTCCGACCCCGAAAAGCAAATCATCCGAGGTCGATCCACCTCGGCGCCGGTCAGGCCATTGCGCGAGGGTCACAGCCAATAGGTAGAGAACATAAAGCCAGTAATTAGAAGGAGGCAACCATTCGACCAGCGCACAGTACCGCCCCCTTGAATCTGCGGTGTGCGACTATCTAAGATGGTGAGACACTTTGATGTTTGTTGAAACAAGAAGCAGGGAAAAGAAAATGAACAGCCGAATCGCTAAAACGCCGTACAAATGCTAGCATGAAGATCGTGATGTGCAGGTGTAGAAGAGAAAAGGGAACAGAAAAAAGCATCAGCCGTGCTGGGTTGAAGCGTGTTGTCCGTCCATAGTACAACCTCGCGGGCCAGTGCAAGGGAAAAAAAAAAAGCCGTGTTAATACAAGTTGGTGAAGGTGGAAGGGACACATGGTCGAGATCCTCCTGTCGAGCGTGATGCTCTTCTAGACTTTACGGAAATCTTTTACCACTGGTCAGCAAGATTGTCACCTCATGGAGGAAGTGCAGGGAGCAATGCATACCCGAAAGCACAGGATAGATCAGTTCAAACGCCTGGTAGATTTCCTCACGGACCTTAGCACCTGTGAGGACAATCTTGCCACTGACGAAGATGAGAAGCACGATCTTGGGCTTCATCATACGGTAGATAAGACCAGGGAACAACTCAGGCTCGTAAGAACTGAAGTTGTGATGGCGACTGGCCAGACCCTCCAGACGGATGGGGAACTTAATGTCACAGGAGCCCACAATGTTCTGGATCTTGAAATCCGTGAACTTGGCGTTGAAACCAAGCTTCTGGATGATACGCGCGTACTTTCTGGATGCCAGCTTGGAGTCGTCCTCCGACTTAGCACCAGTCACCACCATCTTGCCAGAGGCGAAGATCAAAGCGGTCGTCTTCGGCTCTCGGATACGCATGATCACGGCCGCGAAACGCTATTGGAAGAGAGAAAAACAGTTCAGCCACACTGCGCCCTGACATATCAAGCTCAGGGAGGTGTGGAAAATAATACCTTAGGGTTGTACTCCGCATTTCTTGCGTGTAGCGCGATGGTCTTCAAGTCCAAACGGCAGTCAAGATTGACCGTCGCGACAATGTTTCTTCAAAGATAGAGCATTGTTCAGTAATCTGGTGAACCAGAATGGAACAGCAAGAGTATACTCACTGCAACGTAGGCACGATGCCACTTCCCGGGGTGTTGGCACCAGGGGTCGCAGCTGGAGTCGCGGGCGCCACCCCGTTGCCATTAGCGGCATTTGCTCCTGGCTGCTGACCGTTCACCATCCCGTTCACACCCTGGGCCATCGCCATGTTTCCGTCTTTATCGGAAGGCGGGGTCAGATCGCCGGCACCACCGGGGAAGGACAGAGACGCAGGGGACGTGAAGGCCCGGGCCTGCTGCGCAGTAGAAGGATGGGTCGTAAGAGAATCCATCGCGACGAGAGTAGATGATACTCGAGCCGTAAACCAGCCGACGCTGAGGAGATAGAAAAGCTTTCAGATAGCAGTCTGTACCCGCGCAAACTCGAGGTCAGTCAAGCCAGAGTAGACAGACGATGAGATGGAGATGATGTGAGCGCGATAGGTTCGCGCGTCGGGATACCCCCAGCGAAGAGGCAAGGACCAGGTAAGGTAAAAGATAACGTACCCTTTTGCGGGAGATGGACAAGTCAATGTCTCCCCTACAGCAACACTGCCCTGGGATCCAGCGATGAACCGTTTTGTATAGTAAACGGAATGAGAGCTCAAGGTAGAGTGCAGCTAAGAGGCCTTGCAGTGGAAGGAGGAAGGGAAGGGGAGGGGAGGGGAGAGGAGGGAGAGGGCGACAACAAGGGACTAGAAAAGCACAGTGAAGTGTTTTCTAGGAGATTAACTCCAGAAGCCGACTTTCACAACTATTGGGAAGTAGTGAACAGGTGCGGGATGAGATGCAGTGTAGGGAATGTGAAGAGTGAAAAAGCACGTTTTTTTTTGTGGGAGAGATGTGTTGTTTGCTTTTTTTTGGTTTGTATGAATTGGGAATGTCTATCTGCGTTTGGAGAGAGAGTGGCGAAGATGCGCGCCTGAGGCTGCAAGCTTCCTGTTTCAGTAACTGAATCTGAAACGGTGTGGAGTATAAGAAGAATAATTAAGAGGAAAAGTTTTTTCCTCTTGTTGATTCTGTCTTGAAACTTCCTTAGAAAACCTTCGGGTAATCACGAGATTCTCGGACCAGCAGGCGAATGCAGCAAAATAGCTGATATCAGCAGATTTCTGGGGTCGTCCTGGTGGAGAGAGAGAAGGGGGGGAGGAAGGCGGGCGGGAAGAGGAGTGTATGGCTTTCCGGGCGGTGCCAAGACCAGGATCAAAAATTCCAACATCGACAGGAAAGTGGGAGGTTGGGCCTTTATATAGGCTGACTCACAGCGCCCGGGACTGCTGGCGTCAGGGGGGCTGGGCCTGGCGGCGGCGGCAAAAGCAGCGACGAGCGGTCGCTCCCACCCATGGATGTGGCTGCTCTGGCACTGCTCGCTGCGTGTTAGCGCTCCACTAGCGGCTCTTGGGTGGCCAACCCCCCCGGCAAGCGCCATTCCGTCATCTCTGGTTTGTTGATCGGCGGGTCCACTCAACACACATTGTCTGGGAGCCCCACCGCCGGGCGCCCGCTCTCGTTGGCTGTCGCCCCCTTACTCTTTTTTCCCGGCCAGCGCCATGGTTGCAGCCACTCATTTCAGTCCAGTCCGCGTCGCTCCTGCAACTGATAGCCCGACCCACCCCTCAAGCCTATCCATTCTTCTGCCTTCCAATCATGCCGCATTGCTGTTCTCGGCGTCCCCTTCACAACGCGCCTTCCGTCCCCTCGGCCTTGCCGCTTTAGCGGTCGCCAACTGAACAAAAATTTCATCGATCCTTTCACTCCCTTCCATTTTTTCTTTTCCCTGTCTTTCTTCCGGGGCGTGTGCCTGGGGGGAACTTCTTTTTTTGTTGTCCCCATGGGTGATCACCAACTAGTCCAAAACATTCGATGCACTGATAAAACGACACGGCTCTTTCATTCACTAACGCCATGAAAGGTTGATCCCATCTTTGAGTCAGAGTCCTTTTTCTGTGGCTTTCTGTGGCCCCCTAAATCTCCAAGATGATGAGTCGCCGGGCCCAACCCGCGTACCTGTCAGGGATGATGGGTTTCATCCCGGTCGCGCCGGTCGCGTTCGGTCGCGTCATGGGGTTCCTCCCGGGGAGTTCTCGCCTCTCATTTGGCGTTGCTTGCCGCCTGGCCATACCCCAGATCTCAGGCCATTTGTGATCCACCAATGTCCGATCGTAGCTTCGCGCTGTCGGTGTTCTTTTAAAAGAAATAGATGAGATCTACTCCGTAAAGCATAACCTGGACGTATCCATCCTCCGACAAGCTCAGCCAAACTCCCGCGTCGCGCATGCAACATGGGGTCCGGGCAGCGGCTACATCCGTGCCCGTACGTAATCCGGCCAGCTGTCCTCTATTCCTGTACCCATTTTCGGTCTTTTCAGTTTCACATCCCATGGTAGGTTGGTGAATGTTAAATGCCCGAACGGAGGACATCATGACTACCTAGTACCTTGATATCTCCTCCGGGCACCTCCGACGGGATAACATGGTGGTGTACTCCGGATGCTGGTTATTGGTAGAACCCACCTGTCAGGCTGTTCATGATGTGGAATCTGTACATGCAAGCACATGGGGATACAGTAGTACATCCTGGCACCTGGAAAAGTCTGTGGTATCACATGGCTGTCAGCGTCGTAGAGGGCCATTCAGTAGTTGCTAGTTGCATCCACAGCCTTGGTCTGGTGTCGTCATCGGGTCGCTGGCGCTCCGTTTGCCTTCATGTGATCAGCGGTCACGTTGCCTCTTGTGCTGCATAGCGATGCAGCATCTTTTTCGGCCACCCACCTATCTTGTATTCTTGGTCGTACTTGGTCTTCTCGTGCTTAGGATATTTTATGAGCATAATGATGATCTATCCCGACCCAGTAAAATCGAATGGATGCAACCCGGACCCTAGGATTACTGCTGGATCAAGAGGGCCTGTGGTCAGTTCGCTCGAACGGAGGACTGCCGCCTAGACGGACCCCTACTGTGGTAGAGTATGCCTGGGATACTATCTAGTATGTAGCCGGTAGCATCCAAGATATACCCGCCGAGGCAAGCCCACACCAACTACTGTTCCGACGGGAAGGCACGGGGTCCAACGGGCGGAACAGCCAGAGGAGGAGGATTCCCATCGCCGGGCTTCCTATTGGCTGACGTAGCCTCGGGTACTGCCAGATGCCCCAGGCCGACCGCCAATTTTTCTCCCACGGCCATTAGTCACTCTCCTCATTTCTCGTGGCTCCGAGGGCCGGTGACGGAGACGATAGACCGACACGCTTCTCTTAAACTGGTTCCCACTTCCTTCCTCCGGACTTCTATCCGCTGGCTTTCATCCTTCTTCGCTGTTCTCGCGCGTTGTCCTCCACCGCCGGTTGCTCCCATCCTACCATGCAGTTGACCCAATTATAGGTGTCCAACCAACAACGCTATTGTGACCTCTCCCCTCGCCCCCCTTCCTACCGCTTCCTCTCCCTCCCTAATTCCGCCATGGCTTCGAAAGGAGCCGTCTTGCCTCTTCTGAGGCGCGAAATGCGACCCTCTTTCTCGCGTCTGTCAAGAGCTTCCGCCTCTCTCACATCCCTCAGCAACCCCGCACGGATCTCCAACAGCTCCCTGGCAGCATCGGGCCGGAGGACTGTCCGCCGCACATCACTTTTCCCGCCAATCCAGACCCGAGCCTTTTCGCAGTCGCTATCAAGAAAGCTGACAGACGAGCATGGAAACTTCGATCCTCGACAGTTGGACCGAGAGTCAGACGAGGTCGATGTTTGCATTGTCGGTGGTGGTAAGCTGAATTATTTTGCCCGATTCACTCTTCCGCACAAGAGGAAGAAGTAGTGGAGGACTAAGTGACTGACCGACCTTCTTCACCGCAAACTAGGCCCTGCTGGTCTGGCTGCTGCCATTCGACTGAAGCAGCTTGCGAATGAAGCTGGCAATGAGGAGTTCCGTGTCATTGTGCTGGAAAAGGCCGCCGAATTGGGTGCACATGTTCTTTCTGGTAATGTTCTGGAACCTACCGCAATGAATGAGCTGTTGCCGGATTGGCTGTCGGAGGATAACCCCTCGCGGTTCGAGAATGTAACCCCTGCCAAAGAAGACAAGATGCGTTTCTTGACTCAAAACTCGTCCTTTCCGATCCCCGCTCCGCCCCAGATGAACAACCACGGCAACTACATCATTAGCTTGAACGAACTTACGAAATGGATGGGGGAGAGAGCCGAGGAACTGGGCGTCGAAGTCTACCCGGGATTCGCGGCCAGCGAACTAGTCTACAAGAAATCCGATGGCTCGGTAATGGGTGTGGCAACTAATGACCTCGGTATTGGTCGGGACGGCAAGGCCAAGGATAGCTTTGAGCGGGGAATGGAGTTTCACGCTCGTGTTACCCTCCTTGCAGAGGGCTGTCACGGTAGTTTGACCAAGCAGGTGACCAAGAAGTACGATCTGAGGCGTGATAGCCAGCCGCAGACCTACGGACTTGGAGTGAAGGAAATCTGGGAGATCCAACCCGAGAAGTTCAAGCCGGGAGAGATTACGCACTCCATGGGGTACCCCCTTTCCAAGGATACCTATGGTGGAGCTTGGATGTACCATTTTGGCGACAACATGGTTAGCATTGGTTTGGTGGTCGGTCTGGACTACCCCAACCCATGGCTATCACCCTATGGCGAGTTCCAGAAGCTTAAGCACCACCCTCTTTACAAGGAAGTCCTGGAGGGCGGAAAGTGCATCTCGTATGGCGCGAGAGCGCTGAACGAGGGCGGCTTCCAGTCGATCCCGAAATGCGCTTTCCCGGGAGGCGCCTTGATTGGCGACAGTGCCGGGTTCTTGAACGTCCCGAAGATCAAGGGTACTCATTCCGCCATGAAATCGGCCATGCTTGCCGCCGAATCCACCTATGCGGCCCTTCAGGGTAGCTCCGATGGCTCCGTTTTCCTGTTCGACTACGAAGAATCCCTGCGGAAGTCGTCGATCTGGAAAGAGCTGTACGAGGTGCGCAACATGCGGCCTTCCTTCAGCACTCCCCTTGGACTCTACGGCGGCGTCCTGTACTCTGGACTCGAAGCCTACGTTCTCAAGGGTAGGGTGCCATGGACCCTCAAGCACCACGGCACGGATGCTTCTGCTACCAAGCTGGCGTCTGAATGCAACAAGATCGAGTATCCCAAGCCGGACGGCGTGATCAGCTTCGACATCCTCACCAGCGTCAGCCGGACAGGTACTAACCACGAGGAAGACCAGCCAGTGCACTTGCAGGTGGCCGACTGGGACAAGCACACCGATGTCGCCTGGCCCAAGTACCAGGGGGTTGAGAACCGCTTCTGCCCTGCGGGCGTTTACGAGTACGTGGAGGATCCCAGCAAGGAGCATGGTGTTCGCTTCCAGATCAACGCTCAGAAGTAAGTGCTCCTTTTAAAACTTCCGTTTGGTATGCATTCGCTTATACTGACTACCTGTAGCTGCATTCATTGCAAGACCTGCGACATCAAGGTGCCCACCCAGGATATCAACTGGCAGACTCCCCAAGGTGGCGAGGGCCCGAAATACTTCATGACCTAGTTTGGCCCGAGTGGGCCCTCGTCCTTTGTCTTTGTACTCTTCACCAGGGAATAGACGGGAATTGGATGGATGTATCCACTGTGACGTTACTTACTAATGTTTTGATCATGCGTTTGAGGGTGGGATGCCTGCGATCAAGGATCATTATGTGTGCTTATACTATAAAAGCAACCGGATTGGCCGGAATGGGTCCATTTATGTATATATAGTCTTGTGTTTTTTTTTGGGAGGGGGGGGGGGGGGAAGGCGATATCCCATTAGAACCACCACCGTGTCGTGCTTACATGGGATTACCAATGTTCAACACAATATTCCATGCCATTTTGCCCCTTTTCCTTCCTCTTCTGCTGTGCTCTGTGGCAAATGAGTTCGCCTCACTCTATTCACTCGAACGGTAGTACCTATGACATGGCAGCTGAACCGGCCCACCCGTCAGCTCTGTACGCTGCCATCTGCAGTCTTCCCAGCCCTGCCAAGGTACTTGGCGGGACTAAACCCAGCACAGCCTAGTGTGAATCTCCACCCGCAGTGCAGCCCTCGATATGCACTGCCCTACTACCTACGTACCCATGACTATAACAGTAGGGTGGCTGAGCCGCAGGGCAGTCTTCCCTGGACCATACATCCACCGGACAAGTGCTACCCACTACCAGTAGTATTTTACTCTCGGGCCGGGGTGGCAAACCCCCCGCTAACGGATTCTATGGCAGCCTAGGATCTAGAACCTATTTCGGCATTCATCTACATATCCATATCTATTGAGATTCACGTACTGGAATTAGCCCGCTCAATCAATTGGGATCGACTTGACATTCAAAACCAATGGCATAAATGGATAATTATATTTGAGTGTACCATCTTGCTACTTAGATGTGTTTGGAAGTGAGGGGCTATTTAGTAACTTTTGTAAACTCATGACTCCTTGTGACTGATTAGGTACTACTAGTAATTGGACAGTTGAGTTCGGGAAGAGGAGGTGTGTGTGTGTGTGTGTGTGTGGAGGGTGAAGGAGGGAGGTTTGGAAGGGTTTGTAGATTAGGGATTTGGGTACTATGTCAGATGGGTCGGTGTTATTTTATGGAAATGAGAGGAGGTATGGAGGGTTTGGGATAGGTGTGGGTTGAGATTTGTTGGTAGATCACTGGCACTGGAGTGGGCGGGCATTATCCACAGTTGTGGTGTGAGACCTACGAGTTGTTGGTATGGTGTGTGTGTGGCTACTGAGCTGGGTAATGTATAGATGGTACTAGGGTATAATAGGGTATCTATTTTTCTGTATGTACGTATGTATGGACTAGTAGTGCTGTGATCCTGGGGGAATTAACTTTTAGTATGCACGGGTATGTTGAGTGTTTTTCATGTTTGGTGGGTGTATGAAAGATAGAGATTGCTTTATATCGGAATGCTGGTCCGTAAGTCTGCGGACTAGTTCTTTGGTTTCGAGGTCATTCACGGAGGAGGCGTAGGTAGAAACAATGAATTCGTCAGAGGGGTGAGATCTCCACCGTTATAAGACCAACTCGGAGCAGTATTTTTGTAAACCCACTCGGCGGTTTGCTCGAACTTGCGGCAGTTGGTTTTGGGTGGTGATATCTGGGTGGTAGTTCATGGTGACGATCCTCATGTCCCCGGGGCACATTAGGGTCTGACGGAGCATGCCAATGCAGTAGTGGTTACTGTGTTTCCGCTCTTAGGTTCTGAGGCGGTAGGTTCTTCAAGTTGGCTGCCTGGGAGGTAATAGAGTTTGGGGTAGGTAAATATCTTGACCTGCTTGTATCAGAGGGGGCTTACTAGACCGTGAAACTGGAGGAACACAAGGTTATTCACACTAGTATATCCACCAACAGATTCAGCGGGCCATGTCACGGCCATTTCAGTCCCCCCCCCTCAGAGCTCACGATAGCCGTCTGCGAGAAAGAGAGGTCTGACGAGATGACGGAAGCCTAGTGGATTTGACGAGAGAGGGCGGACAGGGATCATCTGGCCCCTCCAATGGTTGTTTAATCGAGGATGAATCCGAGCGCAACCCTTCCAGGCCTCCATGTCGACTGGCATCGCCGGACTCCGATGTTAGTGCCGTTACATTACATATGTAGCATGGCTGCTTCTATTTCTTATCGCCCAAGGGCTCTGATCCCCATACGCTGTGGTTGCCTAGTCCCTGCTCTCCTTGGTTCTAGTTCGCTAATCGGCCTCGAAATAGTTTCACTGCTTACTAGCTCTCAGCTATGATACCTAGTCCCGATAACGATTTCGCCGGTCTGCTCAAAGGACACCTGTTTCTAGCGGAGTATCTCGACTTATAAATGGCCTCGTTTTGCACGTCTTTCCAGACAAAGATCCCTCTATGCTCGCATCTCCTCACTTTATCTAACACGGCTCTCAGTTGATTCTTTAGTCCACCACCACCACCATGACACTACTTGAAAAGCCAGGATTCCGGATCAGTCCTGTTCCCGCAACAGAGGAGGGTGCTCGCACCATCGGGGATATCGAGATGGCCGCACAGAACGATAGCAACAGAAAGAACAACAGCACAGTTGGGACCTTGCTCTGGCCACCCCACCTTCAATCCAAGGTCGAGGCCCCCCACCAGAGCATCGGATGGACAAGACGACGAGATCCGTCGCATGATCCTAATGCTCGGTGAATCCAAGGATACTTACCTGCTGGTCACTGAAGAGGCCACCAACAAGCCAGTGGCTTATACCTGATGGGCCCACAATAAGGGCCAGACCAAGGCGCAGTGGGAGGAGGGTTATGCCAACCGATATCGTCCCCCAACGATGAATGGTGCGCTGATGGATGCTACCGGGGGAGCTCGTTATCTGAAGCGAGCAAAATTGCTAGGGGACAAGGACTTTTTTTCGTAAGTGATACATGTAGCCATTCCTTCGTAGGTGGACATCATGGCTGATGCTGAGCCGGGTAGAATTGAAAGAACTCTATGTTCTTCCAGAATTCCAGCGTTAGGGTCTCGGAGGCCTGTTGGTAGCATGGGGAGTACAGAAAGCAGATGAACTTGGTTTGCCTGCCTACACTGAGGGCTCGCGGGAAGGGTTGGGGTTGTATCTAAAGCATGGGTTCAAAGAGGTTGATCGAGTGACGGTTGATTTGGAGGAATGGGGTGGCCACAAGGGAGATATTAACTCCTATGGGATTTTGTACCGAGAGCCCCAGCCGGCTAACTGATATGCTGCGGCGGAGACCTACGAGAGCCCTTATAACAGCCACATGTGACTTGTAATCGTATAATTACAAAGCAAGATAGGGTTCTTCGGTGTCTGTTTGGCTCTCGTAAACTAAACAAGTAGCAGGGCTGCCTATGAGAGTCTGGCAGTGCCATCTACACCAGCCGCGAGCACTTCGACTGCTGTCCCGTCATTGGGGCTGTGAATGCAGTTTGTGCAGCGCACATTCTGAAATAGGCCGGGAATTAGAGGATCGACTCCAGGATCCCCCGAACATCAGACTAGAGATGTTCGAGGCTCTGAGTAGTCCGTATTAGCAGCAGCGGTCATACACGCCACTTGGCATTGCTTGTCAACTTGCAGCCTTGGCTTCCTGTGCAGGACCGCGTTGGAAGACCATCAAGTATGCAAGCTGGGCGTCGAATTGATAATGATGGGACTTGCAGAGCAGCTGAAAGGTGTTGGATGCATAGGGTGGCCTAATTGGATGACAGTTGGGAGGTGAAGTACGGAGTAGATCCTGGGTGCTCCGTATAATACTCCCTATACTCTATTAATATAGAAAGGCTCCGGCTGCAGGCTGAAGAAGGGTTGCTGTTCTGCTCCACCAGCCATAGTACCGGCTGGGATCCCCACTCGGCGAAGCAACTGCAACCACCCTGTTCGCCACCGTCTTTTGCTATCTCGATATAAGTATAAGGCAGACCGCGGGACCTGGATTACTCTGTAGGTCCTAGGTCCTAGGTACTAGGGAGACGTCCAGCAGTTGGCCGGGAAGTCTGGGCAGGGCAGGCGGGGCCACGTGGATCCCGCCGAGGAGCAAAAGTGAGGCGATTTGCAGCTTGAGGGGGTCGAGGGCGGCCCATCATTGGATGCCCTCCACCGCCAGGCCTCGCGACTCGTCGACCAGCCCGGCAAACTGCTGGGCGGTCAGCCTCAATCTGCTGCTGCTGCTGCTGCTGCTGCTGCTCGCCTGCTCCTCTTTTCCCTCCCGCGACCTGACGATCTCCTCCTCCTCCTCCTCCTCCTCCCTCCATCTTCCCCCATCTCCTGCGCGTCCTTTCTCTTCCTTTCTCTCTCGACCTCGTTTCCCTTTAACCAACTTCCCCCCCCCCTCTTCCTCTCCCTCCTCCACCTCCGCCATCGCTAGAGAATTCTCTTCTAATCCGACTGGGTGTGCCGCCAGAGCCGAGGACTATCTACCTGCTAGCCGCGCTCCATCCATCACTCTATCTCCTTGCTTCTCTAACCCGCCAGGCCCACCGTTACCTTCTGGAACCGTTCTATGGTCTCTCGTACCTCTCCCCGGACACCAGGAACTGTCTCGGCCACTGCCACCACCATCACTAGATTCCCAGGATTCCGACCCATTTGACTGTCCAGGCCCTGTTTCCATCGGTCGCCGTGCCCGTCATTGAACTGGATATCCCCGAGGCCAGACGGGTTGAGCGTGAATTGATTGTTACCCGCCGGGACTGAATCGTCGACCGTTGTGCGCGCTTCTAGTACTACCAGCCACCAGCCACCATGACTGAAGTCTCGTCCACCCGTCTCTATCTCGGGAATCTCCCCCGCAATGGTACGAAGCCATCTACCAAGTCTCCTTGATAGGTCTCCTTTCTCTCTTCCACCCGATTCGGATGTTACTTTTCCTGTCCACGTCCACCTGCGCCACAGCAAACGGGATGCTCCGCTGGATCGCCATGCGTCTGGATTGGCCCCCTGAGTAACAGAGATACTCTCTCCTGCACCTGTGGCTTGCGTTCCTGTTCCCACTCCGGGGGATGATAGCGGACTTTCCTTTGTTCCATTTCCTTTCCTGCGCACGGTAATCTCAGTTCCGGATACCGGGTTGGCAGCTTCGGAATCTAGATCCAGTTGTCTCAGTTGTTTGTCCATTTGAGTCTGTTCGCCGTATGCTGACATCTACCTACGGCGCCCGATTCGGGCGCCGTGGTGTGCTTCTACAGTGACCAAACAGGATATCGAAGAGCATTTTAGCACCCATGGTTCCGGAAAAATCACAGAGATCAAACTCATGAATGGCTTCGGCTTCATCGAATATGAGGATGCAATGGATGCCAGAGATGTCGTACCAGGTAAGGCTCCCACCTGTCCTGCGCCCTGTCGCGTTGCGCATGCTCATGTACTGATTGTCATCTAGCTTTCCGTATGTATTAACGTCCCAACTTGTGCGACGGACTCTCCTATTGACTCACGCCCTATGCAGACGGTAGCGATTTCAAAGGCGAGCGTCTCACTGTGCAATTTGCCCGTGGACCACGCCGTAAGGAGAACTTCCCTGGCCCAATGGACCGTCCTAACATGCCACGCCCGCGTCGCACGATCTTTCGCATGTTGGTTTCTGGACTCCCGGAAACAAGTTGGCAGGTTAGCAGCCCAAGTCCCCTTTTCTCAGGATCCACCGGACGTCTTGCACCTCGGCCAGTCTATGTTCCTTGATTTGTCCTTTTCTTGCCTTTGTTTGCGTGTCTCCACATTCCGCGGTCCAAGGGAATTATGGCGACCATAATCAGCTCCTCTTGATGTACGGGTCGTCACAAACCACCTCCGGACCCCCCAAAGTGAAAGGAAGGCTGGATGGCTGCCTTCCATTATCGAGCTCAGCTCTGAGAGTTGGGAACCGAAGCTGGACGACCCTATCCAGGATGGAAATCCCTGCGGCCATAAGGATACCTTTCGCCGACGACCGTTTTCTTTCTTTCTTTCTTTTTTTGGTTCATTCACTGGCCTGCCTCTCCGTGTTGTATTCATCTACCATTGACACCTGGAAACACCGGATACCAATCTTTCACCTGGAAATGGACTCACACCATGGGATTATCTAGGATCTCAAAGACTTTGCACGCCAGTCTGGCCTGGACGTGGTTTATTCTGAAACCGGCCGTGAGCTCGGCAGAGGGTGGGTTAATTCCTCAACTTCCTAATCGGTCTAGCAGGTCTAGTTAACACATGGACCAAGGTTCGTTGAGTTCGAGACCGCAAACGATCTGAAGACTGCCATCGAGAAGCTGGATGGACGCGAATTCAAAGGTTCTCGCGTAACTTGCATTGCAGATGTAAGCATTCTTGGCACCTGAAGACCTGAGCGGAACGAGATCCTCATGCTTTTCCAGATCCAAACCCATCCGGATGAACGTGCTGTCCGTGATCCATACCGGTCTCGGTCCCCGCGTCGGAGCTACCCCCCTATGGAAGAATACGACCGTCGATTCCCTGCCCCGCGTGGTTACAGTCCCCGGGCTCACTATCGGGAACGGTCCCCCGTGCCCATCCGCAGGGACTACTATGAGCGGGATGGATATGGCCGCCGCACTCCTCCCCGGCCTCGGATGGAAGACTATCCTCCGCCGCGCCGTCCCTATGAGGACCCGTATGATGTCCGGCCCCCACCACCGCCTCGCCATTATGAAGACCCGTACGCGCCCCCTAGGCCTTATGGACGTCCTCGGAGCCCACCTCGGGGTGAATACATGCCTTACGACCGCCGCGGTTACTGGTAGTCGCCTGTAATTAGTTAATTGGTTGTGTTGCACTCAGCGCATGGCGGATACCCAATGTGCTTGCGTTCCCTTTGTACTCATGTGAATTTGTTCCCTATCATGACCAGCCGTGGATGATTCGACTGGCCCGACACGAACTCTCCTCCTGGATCAAGACGGCCGAAAAATACTGTGTGTGCCGGGTTGAAACGGAAACGGAAACGGAATGACCCTGGTGCTTACTTGCCTCACTTGACGAGACCATGATTGCTAGTCCCGCGGTTCAAAAGCAGGCAGATGTGGATGGTTCTGGCCTTTCCAACGTCACCCACGCTGCCGGTCTTTTCTCCCTCCGGGATATTGTGTATATTGGATCAACTGAAAATTATCCCCATGTCCATTGATCGTGGACGGACCCTAGCCACCTTGTAAACGATAGGATGCCCAACGCCTAGAGAATGTATTGCCGGCCCTCGCAGGGAGCGATTGATGGGGACCGGCCGAGGTATACAAAATGCTTTGTGCTGACCGGCGTGGGGCCGACCAACTCCCCGCGCTAAGCCAAACCCCGCCATCGTCTCGTCATCCGTTCTCGAGCAAAATTTCCGCCCACCGCTGGTCGTTGCGCAAGGTTCTTGAGCCCGTGGCATTGGATCCCAAAGCCCATAGCTCCATTGACCATTGCGCCGGCGATACTAAACAGCTTGCAGTGTCCGGTCGGTGCCACGAAAGTTGCCTCTATCCTCTACCGCTACTGGTTGACGTCACAGCCACCCACTTTCTGGGAGCTGTAGCTTACTCCCCCCAGCAGCCTAGTCCCAGCGGTCCTTCAGCTCTTCCCGGCATTACCTCCCATCCTCAGCCACCATGGCCGACCAACGCGTGAATGTCCACATCCCCTCCCACCCCCCGGTGCTGGATAGTGTGCGTCTGCGCAACATCCAGCTGCCCCTCCCGGCTGCCCCGGACCCATGGCACCGTCCCGGCAAATCGCAGCCCTGCACCGCGTCGCTGAAGCTATCCTACTCGTCGGCGGTTGCAGCAGCCATTGCGGACGATGTCTCCCTCTCCTTGGACTACGGCAAGCTCTACCGTCGCCTCGAGGAGGATATCCGCAACATGGGGAAGCATGCAGAGAACCCGGGCCACCGAATGATTAGTGTTGATGGCAGCCGCCGAGATGAGATGATGCGGAGCGATCTCGGAGAGGACGTGCGTCTGACGGCTGGAATTGTTGCCCATTGTGGCCTGGGGCTTCTGGACGAGACCGCCGCGGGGGTCCGACGGATGTCGCACGTGCACAACACCCAGAGAAGAAGCAGTGCGTCGGCGAGCTCCCAGGCGCAGGCACAGGCGGCTCTCTTTAGCCCATCGGCTTCCTCCCCCATTGACGGGGTCTTTGGCCAATGCGAGGTGTCCTTGCATCTTCCCAAGGCGCTGCTCCGTGCAGACGAAGGGCTCAAGTACCGCAGTGTGACAGTGTGGGGGTACAGGCAGGGCAACGAAGCGATTTCGGAGAGCGTGGGAGAATCAGAGCGGTGTCCTGTGGTGCTGGAAGAGGAGTTCCGCATTGATGGGATCCGATGCTACTGTATCCTGGGGGTCAATTCGCACGAGAGAGTGGAAAAGCAGGCCGTCATTGTCTCCCTGGAGTTCAAGGGACCCGGGCAGCTGCCGTGGGGGTCTACGGTGGTCAACACGTACCAAGCGATGACACGGGCTGTCGCCGAGGTGGGTTTTTATTCTTGGTGGTGGTGGTGGTGGTTCTATGTGCGAAAGCATGGCTAATCCGGGTTCACATCATCTAGCGAGTTGAAGCAACCTCGTTCCAGACTGTCGAGGCACTAGCGACGTTCATCGCGCGCATCGTTACGGTGGAATTCGGCAACGAACGGGTGACGGTGAGAGTCGAGAAGCCCAGCGCCCTGGCGTTTGTGGAGGGATCGGGGGTGGAAATCACCCGGTCGCAGGCGTTCTTCGAGGGCCGAGATGCATGAGCCATGAGGCAGCGGAGTAGTGTGGTTTACCCGGTGGAGTATAGCCCGCCGGGTGTTGATTAGTGCACCATTGGTACCGGTATCTTGTTCTACAGATCTCATAGTAGGCAGTACATGTTATGTCGGAATACTGTAACCACCCTGGGTCTCTGCTCCCTTCCACTCTCCCCCCGCGAGAAGCTCCGTCTGCGCAGCAGCCCAGTTTCTCCAGCCTGCCCGATGAGGATCATCAGGTGCATCCATCCAATGACCGGAACACGTGAAGTCATCTTGCCCGACCCGGTCTAGCGTCGCTTAGCACTGGCGCCCGCTGATTGGCCCGCGGGCCGGGAAAAAAACCGCGCGGAGGCCGGGCAGCATCATTCAGCATTCAGCTCGGCGGCCTTTCTTCCTGTTCCCCTCTTTAAAGGGATCACCACCCGGCTTCACCCTCACTGTGCCTCCTGTGCCGTCTTTTGGACACTCCTCCATCCATTGTCTGGTTCATTGCCTCATTGTCGCTCCTCTATGTGCCTGTCTGCGCTGCCCACGCTTTCGTCGTCCGTTCTTATCCGCTCCGCTGGCTGCCTTAATCCCAGCTCTCGCTCGCTGATCTTCGACTCGAGTTTGGCGTCGCCGACGTCTCCCTATACTTCTTCCTCGACTGGCTCCCAGGCCGTGTCGTCCGCTCGTTCGACCACCTCTGACGACAAGGTGATCTGGCTTAGGGTCCATGGTCCGTCCTGAACAAGGGCGGACGGTAAATTGGTGCGATACCCGAGGGATTTGTCAGGCCTCCAGATAGCTTTCCCTGCTGGGCAGGTGGCCATCTCGGGTTGTGTGCTAGATACAAAGTGTATGTGGGATCAATATTTCTTTGGCCCCTTGCTTGAGGCTTAGTGCCTGCTGTGGATACCCCGCGCTGGTGCATATGTGTGTGTGTGTGTGCGTGCGTAAGGAAACGAGAGCTAATTTCTCCCCATGGGTTCTTAGATTTACAGCAAGGTCTTAACAAGTCTAGTACCTCTTGTTGTCGATGCCTGGGTGCATCTGATCGCCCTTGGCTTACGCATCGTGCTGTTGCCGTTCTTGTTCAACGGCTGCTGGATAGTGCTCAGTCAAATACGGGGGACGAATTCCAATCTTCTACTTAACAATGGATCCTTCAGCCACTACCGGTCAGGATGACATCTCCGTCATGGATGTCTTCAGCCCTCAGGCCGACATGTCGCATTCCCACAACGAGATCATTATGGGCGACACTCCCGAAGCCGGCTTTCGCATGAGCGCCCGCAGTCCCCAGCGTCAGCAGGGTCCGATGATCAAGGGGACTGGGGCCCACGGAGTCAATCCCTTCCCGGCGCCGGAGCTGAACGCGCACCCGCTCGTCGCCAAGGCCGACCGACGGAAAAAGAAGAAAAAGCAGGCGGTCCATCAGGTAGCCCCGGCCCTTTCCACCGTGCGTGGGTTCACCCCTCGCGGCTCCGGTGACGAAGACTCGGATCTATCGGCTGCCAGTTCCCGTGCTCCCAGCTCGCATCCGCGCGCCTCTGTGGGGACTAATGGGGGCAGTCCGTTGGTTCAGCCAGCGGCCGGCTGTGGGGTGAGCGCCCTTAAACTGCAGCTGGATTCACTGAACCTGTCTAGCAACGGGTCCCGAGCTGGCCCTACAGAGCTCTGCGCTGAGACGCCTAGCAACGCTAGTGTTTGCTCCGATAGCGACCAGACCGAGGTCTTGACTAGTTACGAGGTGCCTTTGGAGCATGACTATGTCAGCGCAGATGCCGCCGCAGAGGAACACTCGCAGAACACGTCGAGTGTGCGGGATATGCGCACCCAGCTGTGCCGCAAGATGAGCACTGATGACTTTGAGCCCCTGCTTTGTCTGGGTAAAGGGTCGTTTGGGACCGTGTTGCTGGTCCGCCATGTGCTCACGGGGAAGTTGTACGCGCAGAAACAGTTTCGCAAGGCGTCGCTTACCGTCCACAAGAAACTCGTGGAGCAAACCAAGACGGAGCGTATGATCCTGGAGAGCGTCAACCGCCACCCGTTCGTGGTCAAACTGTTCTATGCGTTCCAGGACCACGAGAAACTGTATCTCATCCTGGAATATGCGCAGGGTGGGGAGCTGTTTACGCACCTTGCTTTGGAACGCATGTTCGACGAGGATGCGGCCGCGTTCTACATGGCGGAGATGGTGCTTGCGCTCGAACACCTGCATCAAAATGTGGGGGTCATCTACCGCGACCTGAAGCCAGAGAACTGCCTGCTGGATCACGAGGGTCATCTGCTGCTGACCGACTTTGGACTCAGTAAAATTGCCCTCAACGACGACGATCGCTGCAACTCCTCACTAGGCACCATTGAGTACATGGCCCCGGAGGTCGTCCAGGGAAAGCCGTACGGGAAAGCATGCGACTGGTGGTCTCTGGGCGCCCTGGGCTATGATCTGCTCACCGGATCCCCTCCTTTCAAAGCCAATAACAACGCCAAGCTGCAGGAAAAGATTGTGAAGCAGAAGTTGACCTTGCCCTATTTCCTGGGGCCCGATGCCAAGGACCTCTTGATCCGGCTGCTCCGCAAGGAACCCTCGAAGCGGCTCGGGTATCACATGGCCAAGGACCTGCAAACCATCAAGAACCACCGCTTCTTCCGCAAAATCGACTGGAAGGCCTTGGAGCGACGGGAGGTGGCGCCCCCGATCAACCCGGTGGTGACGGATCCCGCCTTGGCGGAGAACTTCTCGGTGGATTTCACGCAGCTGCCGCTGAGTCCGATTGTGCATGCATTCGACGAGCACTACGCAGCTCACCAGGGAAGCCTGCGGACAGGCCACACCGATGGAATGGGGGAGGGTGATTTGTTCGGAGGGTTCAGCTTTGTGGCGTCGAGCAGCTTGCTGGACAACGGGATGATCGGGGTGTAGATTGCTGCATCTGGAGGGCACGAAATCGAACATGGAAGTGTTTCTGCTTGGTGTATATTCTTTCGAGACTGTTTGTGCGGTGCTGTAGCGCTAACACCGATCTTGCTTTTATTCCTGTACATTGAGGGCATCATGCGCGCGTCTCCCCGGGCCGGTCCCGGCCTCAGGCAGATAGACATACCGCGCAAACCAATCCACTGTAGCAAACATTGGCGGCCATCGCCGTCTCTTCCGTCTCACTCGCCATCTTCTCTTTCTCCTGCGTTTACTTTTCTCGCGTATGTCATGCATCTGAATGGCTTCTGGTCAAGGTTCAACGCGGGCACTATCGACCACTCCACTCAAGCCCGAGACGCGCTGCAAGGGCAAAGGTATGTCGATGTATGGTTACTGGTTGGGGATGATGAGGCCACGGCTCACGGTGACACGAGATGCAGCGCAGCGATCTAGACTCGACAGTCTCTCTCCATCTCCAGGAGGACCGCCCTAACCTCAGATTCGGACTTGAACTTGGCCCCACCGCTGATTCAGCGCCGACAGTTCTTCGGATTGGACCAGCCAGTGCCGATCAACCACTCAGGCGCCACTCATCAGTCACAATGCTGTCTCTGCTCCATAATAGATTGGGCATAACTCCATGATGATGACGAGAACGACCGGAATGACATCAGGATCAGGACCGAATGCATTCTTTCCTGCAGTCCTCGCCTCCTGATGACCCCGGGGCAACCTCCAGCCCGATGCGTACTGGGCACACCGGGGCATCCATGGAAAGAAGAACGGCCCCTGGTGGGATCAACCGATCTATTTAACTTTAATGGTGATAATGGTTCTTCCTTTGCGGCGTGCCACATTTGCCTCGGGCCTTCAAATGCCAACGGGTCCCTCTGATCGACTGCGTGCCTGTCATTTTCTTCCTCGTGCATCCATCTTGCCCCGGTCATTCCTTATCGTATCCCTTGCCTCATTGCTTTTTTCTCTCGCCATTCTTTTAACCCTTCTTTCCTTCCGCCATCCCCTATGCCCACGTGGATCCTTTAAAGCCCAGTGAACAGCCCCAGGCCATCATGGCCGAACAGACCACGCAGGAATCCCCGGCCTGGTCGGATTCGGATAGTGCGCCCTCTGTCGTTGAGAAGAAACGCCGCTTACCCCCCTTTCTGAACCACTTCAATGGCCGCGATCTCAAGATCTTCTTCCGATGCTGGGTCGCCGCCTGGGTAGCTTGTTTGTTGATATTCATCCATCCCTCGCTGGAAAGCATCGGCACCGCAACGTTCTTTGCCGCGTACGCATTTGTCCCAATTCAGCGTTGTTGTCAATGTGCTGAGTATGAAATAGTCTCGTTTTGATGTTCTTGCCCCCGTCCGGGGTCGTCTTTATCTACCTCCTGGGCGCGCTGTCCCTGTTTATTGGTATCTGTCTGGCTTGGGCATGGGGCGTCATCACCATGAAGGCTGCCCAGGCGGCCAGGCCAGCGGCTGAGACGCAGGCTAAAGTGGCCTCGCTGCAGCACTTAGCCGTGTCGCAGGCTCAAAATTCGACGTACTCCCCGACTGAGATAGCGCAGCGATTGGTTTACGATGGGTACATGCTGGATGCGCGTGTCACCGCCGTCACGTTCTGTCTCATCTGCACCTTTGTCTATTTCATGGTAGGTACTTCTCCGAATCCTGTGTATTGGATCATACTGAATCATTAGGCGCGTCTCCGAGCCAGTAATCCCAAAGCTGCTTTGACGTCCGTGTTTGGAATCATCATCTCCGATCTGTTTCTCAACTACACCCCTCTTTTGCCCTCATTCTCAGGCACCCTGCCCCTCACACTCGTCAAACCCGCGGCCATCGGAGTCGGACTTGGCCTGGCATGCTCGATACTCTTTTTCCCTCAGTCGACGTCGCACGTAGTCTTGGATAACATGGAGGATATCATTCGGCTTCTCCAACCGCCCCTGGCTATCACAGCAAACACCCTCGGCAAGGAGGAACAACCGGACCCAGGCCGGCTGCGCGTGACACAGGCACAAATTATCCAAAAATATCGAGGCATGTTGCCTGCGTTGGCGTTCTTGCCCCTCGACTTTTCCGTTGGATGCTGGGGAGCGGAGGATGTTGCGTCATTCCAGGGCCCTTTGCGAGACGCCCTGGTTGCGGTTTTGGCCCTTTTAGATTTTAACATTGCCCGCATTGCGGGCCAGGCTCGTTCTGAGGACATTCTACGGAGGTACGTCGACCAGAAAGTTGCAGGCGGAGAAGAAAAGCCTACGCGCGAGGTCGGCGCGCATCAACTCACCCAGCTAGCCGAGCTACTGAATGGGTTTCGCAGCCCGGACAGCCAACCGCTGCGCAAGGAGGTTGTCCAGGAGCTGGTCCGGACAAGCGCAGCGGCCATTGATGCCTGTACGGAAGGGCTGGGCGTTGTTCAAGAGTGTATTCACCTCGTGAACTGCCGACGTTGGTTCCGACAACCGTCCCAGGCTGAACGCGAACGGCTGCAGCAACGCAGTGACAGTGCACTCGAAACCCTGCGCAAGGCGCGTTCCGCCTTCATCAATGACATGAGTGAGATCTTGATCGGGGAGCACGACCAATGGATGGCGGACCAGGCCCAGCAATTTCGGCCGCTCATGTTCGTTTTGGTATTCGAGGAGCACATCTCCAACACCGTGGAGAAGACCGAGGCCCTGCTCGCGCGGGTATCTACGGTCTTCCAAGACTCCACCAAAGTCCGCCTTTACTTGCCAACGCGACTCCGATACGCCGCTTCCTGGGCGTCCGCTAAGGAGGTCAAAGCTCCGGGGTCGCAGACGACCGAAGACGATCCGGATAGCGTCAGTGTCGACGACGTAACCAAATCCGCGCAAGAGAAATTGCGTGTTACCCGCGGATACCGCACTAAGCAACGCCATCCGTTCAGTCGAGCCGTCCTCGGGGTCTATCACTGGTTCACCTGCGACCAGGGTCTATACGCCCTGCGGATGGTCATGGTCACGATCGCCCTTGGCATTCCTGGCGTGATCCCGCACAGTGCGAGCTTTTACTACCGTGAGAAGGGGCTTTGGGCGCTGATCATGGGGCAGACGGGACTGCTCGTGTACATGGCGGATTTTGCGTTTGCCCTGATGGCAAGGATCATTGGGACCGTGATTGGGGGGGTTTTAGGGCTCCTGGCGTGGTATATCGGCTCCGCAGATGGACCGGGCAATCCGTACGGGTTGTCGGCCATCACCGCCGTGGTGCTCGCGATTCTCGTCTGGGTGCGACTGTATTTGCCGCCGAGCATGATGCAGGGCGGAATTATCGGGGCAGCGACATTTCTGTTGGTGATCGCGTATAGCTACGATGATACGTGAGTTCCCGTGCCCCAACTTCTGCCAAATCACTAATTCTCTTCAGACACATTCCTCAGTATGGCAACCCGGGAGTCGGCTACAGCGTCTTCTGGAGACGGCTTGTGCTAGTGCTGGTGGGCGTTGTCGCGTCGGCCATCCTGCAGCTCCTCCCGCGGCCTCCTTCCGCATCTCGTCATGTCTGCAAGACGCTCTCCCGCACTGTGCGAACGTTGTCAACTCACTACGCGCTCCTTCTCTCGGTCTGGGCGCAAGGGTCCAGCGAGGGCAAAGCGCTCGCAGAACCGTTGTCTTTACAGTTGGCCGAATCCCTGGTCGCTCTGGAGGGACCGATCAAGCTGCTCAAGTTCGAGTTCTCCAGCTCGCGCTTCGACAGCGAATCACTGGGCAAGGTGAACACCCTCTGCCGCACCCTAAACCGACAGCTTGCACGACTCCTGCTGCTGTCTTCGTCCCTCTCGCAAGAGTTCCAGGAACAGCTGGCCCGACAGACGGGGCTCCTGGACCACCGGCTGATCGGGCAGGTCATGGCAGTGATGGGGATTTGCGAGCAGGCGCTGAAGACGGGCGATGCACTGCCAGAGATTCTCCCAACACCGTTGTTCAAGCAGGCGGTGGACCAGTGGTCGCGAGGACGACGAGGGGAGCTGATTTCGGGGGAAATGATGCGGGACGAGGGGTATCGCAAGTTTTGCGTGGCGGCGAGTGCATACTTTGGGTTCTTGCTGACGGTAGATGAGTTGGTGCTAGTAGTGAAGGAGGTATTAGGAGAGGCCCATCTAGTGGGTAGAGAGGGGAATTGGCTGTTGGGAGATGTCGAGGATGGAGCGGCTACAACAACAACAACAATAACGGAGTAATAGAGTAGATGCTACTGCATAGACCACATATACCACATAAATATAATACTTAGTTCTTCCCTTGCACCATTTACATCACAAAATGCTATCCTTTCTATAATCTATACATAGTGACCACCAAGCAGCCTCTCACTACACAACCACCAACCCTTCCCCCCCCCCCCCAATTTACATTAAGAATGTATATATATACATATACATAGTAGTGTGAGAGAAGGAGGACAGAAGAAGAAGTAAGTAAGTAAATATACTACTACTAGTAACCTACCATGCTTACAAAAACCATTTATTATCTACTAGGATGAATTCATGGGTCCTAGTAGTAGTAGTAGTAGTAGTAGTATAGTATTATTCTAAATCACAAGGTTGGATCTAGTATTCCAAAGGAGTGTATATATTATGCATAGTATGTACTTGTTGAGAATTTTGTTGGGGGAAGTGGGTAGTGATTTATTGGAGGATAGGAGGTTGTAAGTATTTATTTGGAGTGGTGATGGATATATCTACTATTTAGGAGGTTGTGTATGGTGGGTGTAGTTAGTGTTCTAGATGATTGATTCTGGGATGACTGTAGTTAGTTGGGACATGATTAGTAAGCTCGGTAGGGGGGTTGCTTTATATTGTAGCGGAGTAGCAGGTCTGGCATCAGATTATCTAATATAGACACAGAACAAAATATGATATACAAGACATTCATGAATCATAACGCTACCTGATTAGAATTAAGAATAGGTTGCTAATGGATAATCATCCAACACCCCTCCCCGTCACACAACACGACATCCAGTGGTATAATCCTAGGAGCGGTGGTGGAGAATGGTCCTCTGGTCAACACGAGAGGAACCAACCTAGGGACAAAAGGTACAAGGTCCAGAGTCACCCGAGTGTCGGGTTTATCCTCCCCATAGCAAGCGAATCAACAAATCCAGGCACGTGAGCGGGAAGATGCCTCCGTCAACATCCAGAATCCCGCGTCCCCTTGTGGAGCGTGCTCCCAACACCTCCACTGAGCACTCCACGTACAATCAACACAGGTCTCCATTTTTCACGGAGACCAAATACAAAGGTTCATCATAACCCTCTGTCTATATGCCAATGCAATGGTCATTAAAAGCATTGAATCCTTGAAGCACAGCGAGGGAGTGCAACAAGTCGGGCGCCTCAATTCACTTTTCATTGAGTCCCAATCCCAGGCGCCAGTAGTGTGAGCGATCGACACGAATAAAAATTATGTACCTGGCCGAGCAAAAGAAATGAAGATAAAGGCTCGACCAGCGGATGAATAGCGAAAGACTAAAGTCGGAGTCAACGAGTGACAAGGCGAGAGAAAGCGAACGTCTCCGCGGGCTTCAGTAGTCGCAGGACTGAGCCTCGGTATTAATATTATCGACGGAGCTTCGAGGGCGGGCTGAGGATCGTGCGGCAACGCAGCCCGGATAAGTGCGGTATGATGTACAGTAGGTCAAGGGGAGAGATAAAACAAGCAGTATCCAGGGTGACCAATCCAAAACGGAGATCGAAACCATCCGACCTGGTCTGCGAAGAAAAGCAGTATTAAAGATATATGTGTCGAAATCTGCTCAATGCAATAAACCCAGCATGTCGTCAAATGTGCTAACGCCGTTCGTAAATAGATGCAAGAAGTGGATGCTGTATATGCAGTGAAGTCGGGGCAAGGTGCGTGGTTCAGGAACTGATCATATGTCTGCCGGACTCGACATCGGCGATGGGCGAAGCCAAGGACTCGCCCTCCCAGGTGTAGTGGTCGTCCACCGGGCTCAAGGAGCCGGAAGAGACGGAGGAGGAGGATCCAACCGTCCACTCATCGCTGTCGAGGTTCAAGTCGCCATCGTAGGCCAAGTCGTAGCCATATTCACGTGAGGAATCGCCGATCTCCACATAGTCGTAGTCCCAGCGGAACGTCTTATCGCTCTGAACGCGGGGGAGGAATCGGGTCTTGGCGAAGTAGAAGGCGACCGTCGCCAAAAGACCACCACCGACCAAATCCACTGCATAGTGGTGCGACAGGTACATGGTTGCCCACCACATCCACAGGGTGTAGGTGACGAACAGAGGCTTCAGCCGGGGGAAGACATGGCTCATGAACAAAGCGGCCAGGGTCGAATCCGCGGCATGAAGAGAAGGGAAAGCACCGAACACGACGGGCGACTGCCGGAAGCCCGAGGTGTATAGATCGATGCCAAAGAGCTTGTCGATGCGAGCGAGACCCGCTGGGTTACCCGGCATGGAGTAGTCGGCCGGTGCCAGGCCGTACAGGTTCTCGTACCACGGAGGGGAGCAGGGAAAAAACAGCTGAATGATGACGGCAGTCATGCTGATGTACCCGAAAGTCCGTGCGAAGAGAGGAACCGTGCCGGGAGGACCAAAGATGAACATGATGAGGGAGCAGACAAATGGCGCACCGTAGTGGCAGATGCCGTAGGGCAGCCACGCCAGCACATCCAAGACAACGTTCTGATGAGCAGACAGAATGTTGCTGATATTGGCTCCGTACAGGATGTTTTCCAGGGCCGGAAGCACGCGGACCCAGATGGCCGGGCGCCAATCGCTTGGGACGAATCTAATTCCAAGAGTGTGAGTGACCACGTCTACCTGAACGGATGCAATCCGGGTGACGGTGTGGGTTTACTTACTGGCAAGCATAGAAGAAGATCAGCCACCCCGCAATCGGAAGAAACGGCAAGAAGAACTGGCGGGTGATGGGGAGCAGGAGAGAAAGGAGGAGGAGCGTAAACATGGCCGTCTTCGCCAGAGGTCCGGGAGATCCCATCAAACTGAGGGAAAAGATCCCGATAATCAACAGAAGCAGGTATTGGAAGTCATAGAGCGTCCAACGATGGCTCTGGAGCGATCGGAGCGTATCCATGGGCGAAAAGGAAGTCTGCAGAGACGATATCGAGGATGTCGGAGAAAGCCTGCTGCGTAGCTTGGAGCGAATCTTCCGTCGCATGCGATGCGGGACCAAAAGCTGAATCGACCGCCATGGTACCTGGATCTGGAGCTTGCCGAACTGGTTTTGCGTGCGATCCTTCCACGAGGGAAGGGAGGTATTCATCTCGGCGGTTAGTCTCACAGGAGACTCCGTGGACTCTTCAGATTAGGGGGGGGGGGTTCTCCCAGCAACACCGGCGAAGTTCAGAAGGGAAGAATGTCGCCAGAATGGGGTCGAAGGAGTCAAAGAAAGCGCCAGGCGGAGTCGGCGGAAAGGGGGATTCTGGGCGTCAACGTGACAGGCCGTGAAAGGGGCGGCGGCGCCTGGAACCCAACGGTTCGATCGCTGGCTGGCTCAAGGCGGAGAAATACTAATGAAGTGGGAGTGCAGGCTCCGGTCTCCAGCGGCCAAACGAGGATATTCGGAGTGGTCACGTTGCAAGGGTCTCTCTGACGCAAGGCGGACCGGACAGTAAGGGCGCGAGAGGAAACCAAGAACGAGGAGAGGTCGCGAGGGGGGCGCAGATGGCCACGGAGCCGGAGAGTCGGGATGACGGAGGAGGAGGAGGGAGGAGGAGGTTGAGGTTGAGGTTGAGGTTGAGGTAGGAGGCAGAGGCGAAGAGAATGGAGGAAATGGAAGAAGAAAAGAGAGCAGAGGTGAAGGAAACAATGGGATATGAGGATTTTGCCAGTGCTTGGATCAGCCAGCGAGCGACGGGGCGACGGACGGCGGCGGGTACGGCTTACGGGGCCTGACTGGATCCCCGTACTCGTATTACCCGTTTGGCCCCGTATCATGTCGTCACTGCCATCCCGAATCAGGGTCGTCCGGGTAAGACCGCTAAGCCGCTTTGGCTCTAGCCCGCATCGGCGGTGCCTCGGTGCGCTGGACAGGCTGATCCGAGGTGCCTGAGGGAACCAAGGTCCTGCCTTCAATTTGCAGAAATTTTCTTCATGGTCGGGCAACGGAGTCCGTGACAACCGAACTGCGGGTGCGTTGAGCCTAAAAAGCAGCCGCCCAGACATCTGCCCGGTAAGGCATTGCGATGTTATGTAATGGTCGACGGATGAGCCGGCAATACCACTGCGGAGGTATATAGACTACGGAAGTTGGCTGACCCCGAGCAGCAGATAGACACATGGACCCCTCTTTTTCCGAGGGGACTATGAGACATGCTGACACGCAGTGAAAGAAGGAAGCTACCTACCTACCTACATTGTAGGAAAACGGCATAAGCAGGAAAAACAAATCCAATCTCTGAAAGATGCGCCCAATTCGGTCGGGCCAAGCATTTCATTGGAGTGCGGACTGCCCCTGATGATTGGCCGTCTTGGACCCGCCAGTGAGCCTCCGCAGCCAATCAGCAGCGGTAGATCTCCAGAACCAATTTCGCTTAACCCACAACGGTCTCAGTCAGCATCGGCCGGCCAAAGAAATCGCCGATTTCCCTGCAGCCAAGCCCCGCTGTCCCTGAATAGTGTGGTTGGTCACAATTTCCTCCTGCGCATTATCAAACCTCCTCCTCTCGCCCTGCGGAAGCTAGGCACGATCGGGCCCGGCATTGATAGGATGTGATGCTGTGAGCTTGCAAGGCTTGTACATTGCCGGAATTGCCGTGAATCATTCAGAACACCATTGGGTTGAAGACCCCCCGGATCTGAATCGGACATCTAAGTTCCGGAACCCGTGCCTAGTCTGGACTCGAATATTGATTGGCATTTGGCGGAGTACTGCACCGCACCACCTTGGGCCAGCAGCTCGGACAATAGCCGCATGCCCAGACTGACTGATCTTTGCTATCCAGCGATCAGCCAACAGCTGCTTGGTTGGGATTGACCACTGGCGGCCGTCGAGCCAAAGTCTAACACAGCTAGTCTCCCAACCAGCCATCGTCTTTAACACGAAACGGGCATGCGCCTGTCATATGCCCGACCACACGCTCGAGACCTCTCTACGGCGTACAGTCGACTCATTAAGCTGAGGGAGGTGACAGGGACCACCCCCTCATCTGCTAGCTTCAGGGACACGGATGAATAATCAATGTTCCGTCTCCGTCCGCAGTCCGCAGTCCCTTGGCGCCTTTGAGGAGGTGACATTTAGGGTCAGGGAGAGGCAGTGATGTGCAGGTCTATAGGAGTCTAAGCAGCAGTCTAGTCGAGAATGATGGATGGGTATTGGGCACACGAGAGAGACGTGGAAGCGCCGGCCAATATTACGGTCCGGTATGGTATGGATGGTACTCCATACCGAGGGGAGGCCCGGGCCATACCATACACAGATACCTCTGGATGGTGGGAAGATCACGGCAACCCGCGCCGGACAAAGTTGAGCAGAATGCCTCCGAGTAATGCACTGGTCGAACTCTGTGCCGTTGTGAAGCTGGGATGGATGGCAGCTGACCATGGCACCCGGTTTCCTCGCTTCCCCCTGCGGTCTGGTACCTACCTCTCTGTCTGCTGTATCTCGACTGTCCCTGGTCCTGCGTAATGTTGGGACTGGATAAATTATGGTTTCAGAATGCGGCGTCATCGCAGCTTTGGCCCCAAATTAATCGCGATAACTAGGCGTGTTTTGCCTCATTAAGCCCGCTGATTCAGCATCAGCCGATGGCCCGATTGTCAGCGTGGCACAGCGTTCGGGCAGTGCTTTCAATAGTCGCTGCTAGAGGGATTAAGATTAAAGGACGAAGGAATGCCGCGTGGAATCATCCCAGCCGCATAGGCAGCAAGCTATTACTAGCTTGGCATACCTTGCGATCTGGAAGCGACCAGCTACCTACGCAGTACTCCGTACATCTGATGCCAACCCCTAATCCAGGGATTCTCGAAGCCGCTCGTATTCGTCTTGCTCCGAGATGGAAGGTGTCAAGGTTGAGAGGGTTGACGGTTGCCTGGCCGGGAGTGGATCGGCATGAGCTTGGGCCAGAACAACGCGACTCACGCCGAGTCGTGGCTTGGACCAGAGCAGCATCCCCAGGAAGATGGACAGAGAGCGATGGATAGATGCAGGGAGACATGGTCGATAGGAGAGCCACTCGTACTGCCACAAAGCAGAAAACCCCCCGAGGGTGCCGCTCCCCGCTTCGGTTGCATCATGGATGTTCACGTCGTATACATCATCGGACATCATGGAAGCCGAGACAACCGTGGGCGGAGTCCAGCCATCAGCCACATTGCACCTTAACAACGACTGACATCAGGTCCTGGGACGCCAGCCAGACTTACCGACCGTTTACAATTTACATACCATGATACACCAGCATACAATTCCTGATCCATCATCACTCATGTTGAGCCCGCTGCAGGGCCCCATCTCATCCCATCACCTGATGCTCTCTGCTCGTGCCATCCCGGCACGAATCAGCACCCAACATCATCTGCACAATGGTCAGGGCATGAGGTCATGCCGCATGCCATTCCGCATCATCCGCATACCACACACGCCCTGCCTCGGGATCCTCGATCGCCTTGATCGCCTCCAGGATTAGTGCTTTTCAGATGGATACCCTCAAATCATTTAGATACATGAGATCTACAATCACAACACCTGCAAAACTACTTACATACTACACAAGTATCTATCAACATAACCGATCGATATCATTAACTCACACCACTCACACCACTCACGACCACCTACTACTTCCCTACTTCCAAGACACACTCACTGCAACAATCTTCAATCCAGCCCCAAGCCCACTGCAATCCCCACCAATCTCACCATGCGGCTCAGCCATTTCCCTTTCTACAACCTACATCCTACATAGTACTCCATACTCCATAGATAACCACCCACCTAGACATAAAATATAAACCACAGCCCAGTCCAGCCCAGCCCCCTTACCAAAACGTTTCATAAAATTAAACCCACCATCCATCCACAAGAATGCTTCTACCCGCCCGCCCTACCAGGCCCAACCCCAACCCCAACCCCTGAAGAAACTCAACCCCCCCCCCCAAAAAAAAGGGTATGTGTTTCACCTTCTTCGGAATGCCACATACTACTAACTACTAGTTCTAGATACTCTATGCATAACGGGTCGACACCTCAGGATTGTCGATCTGGGGAAAGAAAAGGAAAGGGATAGACACAGCCACCAAGTGGCTGGTAGATAGAATGGATCTGCCTAACGGTTTATGATATTTGGGGCTGTGCAGGAACGATGGTATGTTGAGTGATGGATTACCTAGTCTTTAGTTGCTAGTAGTCTGGTTTCATTCTATTCTACTCTATGTAGTATAGTATAGTATAGTACCGTACAGTACGGTAGGAAATAGTAGTATGAGTGGTTTTAGATTGTTTGTGGGATATTTGAGGAGAGGACTAGTTGTTGTGTAGGGTTGGTGTTGCATCATGGTAGTAGGTTTCTTTCTTATTTTTTTTTTTTTTTTTTTTTTTTTTTTTTTTTTTTTTT
>KV907498.1:1331399-1363576 GCA_001990825.1 Aspergillus carbonarius ITEM 5010
TTTTTTTAATTTTTAATTTTTAGGTAGGTAGGTAGGTAGATAAATTGGTGGTTGTGGACTGGTCACACACACACACACACTTCACACTGATAGTAATGCCAAGTGGATGGTGGGTGGATGGATGGATGGATGGAGGGAATGGATCCGGGGAGATGAAGTGAAGAAACTAGATGAAAGAACAGTTTCTTTTCCGAGTTTGAATTAAAGGATGAATTAATTGCGCGGACTGGTTCCGAATTATTTGAAGTTACTCAACTGGCAACACCTGATATTGTAATTGTAACTTGTTCTTAAATCAATGAGAATAAATGTATTCTTTAGATGCAATCATTGACACGAGCATATATACTCTGGAAAAAATAGACAAAAAAAGAAAAAAGCAGTTCATTCCCCTCATATGCTCTGTAATAAAATAAGTAATAAATCGTGGCTGACTGCCAAGTCCCAGCGGAGACCCCCCAAGGCTGAGAATTCGGGTGCCTAAGTTGATTCAATTTCTAAGGTTGAGGCGCAGCAGTAGGCGGTGATTTTTTTTTTTTTTTTTTTTCTTATTGTTATTAATTAGTTTGAAGTACGGAGTACCTACTATCTAGGTAGATATATTTTCTTTGTGTAGGTAGGTACTAGGTAGGTAGGTAAGTACATCAGGTATTATTTATAGTATCATGTGAGGCTGTGATATCGACTAGGTAGGTATGTAGTATAGTATGGAGAAGGTCCAGGATAACCCTGCTTACTACTGAGTACTGCAAGTGGGGTTGACACAGCAGACTGGGGATGTCGTCACACTACTTAAGCAGGTTGGCTGATTGATTAGGTAGTGACTGATTGATTGATTACCGAGATGATCCATCTACCTAGGTGTATGTAAAGTACATAGTAAAGTCCAGCATACCCTCTATACAGAGTAAAATATTCCATATAATCCACTACCCAGGAATATAACACTTATCTACTATTTATCAAGGCATCCATCATAATCAATACCCATTCATCCATCTACTACCTACCTGGTAGTTCACAACCAAGAGAGTCCACTGTCGTCATCATGAATCATCTATGCACCAAGGATCCGTAACAAGCAGCATGCAACACCCACTGGAACATCCACAGTCTAAATACCTGGAGGGACCATCATGATTTGATCTCCATTTACGCAGCTATTATACCACATCGACAACCTAACCATGTGCGACATTCCCTTCCTGCCCATCTTCCCCATCTGCTTCCAATGCGGAACGGATCAAAATCCGTGTCGCTGTAAGGTGGTTGGTCCGACGCTAGGTAGGTCGGTCTCGGTCTCGGGCCATGGAGGCAATACTAATTAGTCTAGGGTTTGTGTGTACGGTCGTGGCAGCTGTATGTCTCTCTGGGTGGAATCCGTTCACCGACTAATCAGCCAGGTCATCTGTTACCCCGCCTCCATCTTTTGCGGTTGCTGTCTGACCCAGACTGGCAAAGAGTATGCATCGCCATCGCCATCCTCATCGGTCTGCATCTCAGCTGCTAACAGCTACCAGTGTCCTCGGCTACCCCGTCAAAGTAAACGGCATCGTCAGCGACGCAATACCCATTTAGCTAGCAATGCAATCATAATCAACATTAACATTATCATACTAGTTATCGATGCTCCAGGAGCAGCAATAAACCAACCAGCCGTAGCAAGTATACGAGCCATGCAATCAGGTATCCAGTCGAGTAAGCACATAATCCGTCCCCTCATTATACACCGTAATCATTATCATAGCAACCGTGTCTTTCAAACCGATTTCAACTTGTCCTTGATCCGCGAGAACAGGCCCTTCTTCTTCTTTTTCTCCTCCTTGCCGTGAGTCCCAGCCGTGTTGTTGGCCGGCTTCGACGCAGCTCCATTGGTGGCCCCAGCCGAGGCAGCCTCTTCGGTTGCACCGGTTTCCGCAGGGTCGGCCGTTTTCGTCGCACTGGCACCCGTCGCTCCAGCGGTGGGAACAGTCGACTCTTCCGCAGTCGGTCCACTCTCCACTCCAGAGTCAACAGTCTTGGTCGCGCTGGCACCCGTCGCTCCAGCAGCGGGTGTCGTGGAAATATCTTTCGAAGCCTCTCCGCGGTCAGACGCACCGGGTCCAGATACTTCAGGAACCTTGGAGGCCCCAACCCCGGTGATCACCGTGGGTCCATCAGTGGGGGAAGTGGCCCGAGGGGAGATCTGACCCGATGCAGGTTCATTCGTAGCCCGGGGTACTGTATCTGTAGTGACAGCAGTGCCAACAGTACCAGTAGTATCAGCAGCGCCCGCTGGCACAGCTTCGCCAGTAGCTCGTGGTGCTGTCTCCGTGGTGGCAGCAGTGACAGCCGGCGCCGGCGCCCCAGCGTGATTGTCCACCGGGACCTTCCGTTGAAGCTCCTCTTCCATCTCCCGCTTCTCTTCGACGGCCTCCTCATTGGTGGCTGCCTCGGGGTCCTCATGGGCTTCGGAAATCGACTGTTTCACCACGTCTGGGACATCCTCAGCAGGCAACCCGTCGGTGGTCTGTTTCCGCGACTCCAGCGGGGCAGCAGCTCCTACCCCAGCCGCAGTACCAAGTCCAGCGGCACCAATTCCGGCAGCACCAAGCCCAGTGGCAGTAGAGGCAGTAATACCAGGCGCGGGCGTGCCAGGGGAATTGTCCACTGGAACCTTCCGTTGAAGCTCCTCTTCCATCTCCCGCTTCTCCCCGACTGCCGTCTCACTAGTGGCTGCCTCAGGGTCCCTGTAGCCTTCAGAGATCGATTGCTTCACCACATCTGGGACATCCCCAACGGGCACGCCGGTTGCCTGTTCCTGCAATCCCAGTGGAACAGCGGCAGTGATTGCCGGTGCAGGCGTGCCAGGGGAGTTATCGACTGGAACCTTCTGTCGAAGTTCGTCTTCCATCTCCCTCTTCTCCTCGACCGCTGCCTCGCTGGTGGCTGCCTCAGGGTCCTTGTGGGCTTCGGAAAGCGACTGTCGTACCACATCCGGGACATCTGTAGCAGGTAGGCCGCTCGTTGTTTGCCTATGGGACTCCAGAGGAACAGCAGCAGCAAGTCCAGCAGTGGTGGACATGGGGGTGATGGACTGAATTGTGTAGATAGGTTGCGTAGCCTCCTGGGTTTCACCCATTGGGAGGCTGGACTCTGGGATCATATTCTTGGACACCGGGGGAACCGCAAACGCGCTGTCATCGAAGTTGGAGCTTCCTGAAAAAGCACCAGCTCCCTGTTCATAACCAGCCTTGTCGGTCCGCGCAGTCGAGTGAATGGTATTTTCATTGAACGTGCTAGCATCGGGCACCTTCTCCCCCGGGTTCAACTTGATGGGGTTGCCGGTGCCACTGGAGGCCGGGATTGGATTCACGGAGAATTTCTCGGTCTCGCTGGCTGGCGTAGCTGGATAGGATCCCGGGACAGTGACCCTCTGCTCCAGTGGCACGTCCTGGCCCAGTCCTGCGGTGGTCGAGCCTGGAGCGGCCGACGAGATGGTGGGATAATATCCGTTCTGGCCGTATTTGCTGCTGGATTCTTTGGGAACCCCAGCTGCCAATGCAGCGGTAGTCGAGTCTGGTGTGACGCCGGCCATAGCTGCAGTGCCGTTCAGTAGGGGGTTTGTTGATTCTTCCTGAATCTGGTCAGGATAGAGAACGTTGTTGATGTTGTTGCTGCCGTCGTCTTCCTCGGGGGCTCCGCTATCGGTGGTCCAGATGCCGTCAACGACAAACTATGAACCAAAGAAAAACAATGTAAGTTAGTGGAACCAATGCAATGATGACGCTCAGAGGAGAGTCTTATAGTTTGGGGGGAAGACGGTCAAACGAAGAGGGGGAGGCACGCCTTCCCCAACTGGCGGCGACATGACGTCAGTGCCAGGCGGCAGCGTCATCGCGGATGCGATGATAAGCACGGCCGCCCGCGCTCTGTCGAGGGGCCCGTCCGAGGACGTAATCGTCGTGGAGAAGAATAGAACAAGACCCAGAGCAAGCAAATCAAGATGGCGGAAGGTCATGTGCAGAGCATTCAGCAGCGGTCTCACCTTGTAGTGCACCTTCTCATCAGTAGTCGGCAGCGGAACTTCCTTCTCGAACCCATCGCCTATCCGGTCCAACTGAACGGTCTTGCCCCAGTCATCAAAGGTCCCGGTGACAAACACTTCGTTCGCATCGTACGGCCTGTTCATGCGAGAAGCCGCATCAGTCAGCCATCAACTCACTCCAAAGGTTCAGGCTCGAGCTGAGAGCTAGGCTTCGTTCCATTCCCCCTCGTCGCTTGGTACGGATGGTGTCGGATAGAATAGAATTTCTACTCGAGGCCAGTGGAGCAGACGAGGCCCTGCAATTGGAGACCCAGACATTGGAAAGGGGATCTCTCTTACCATCGAAACGTGAAGCTCCCCATGTTGACGGTGGATGGTTGGGATCTTGCCGACTATCAATAGATGCGGTGGGAGCAGTGACCTGTCCACAGCTGATATCCTAGGGGAAACGGAGAAAAAGAGAGCTAGAACGCTCGGGGCAAGAAAAATAGCGAGGCTGGCACAGCGATAAAGCTTGCTGAAAGACGGGGAGGATGAAGCGGGGTGGCGGTCGCACACAGACCGTCCCCGGTCGGACGGTTTGGCAGGAAGTACGGAGTAAGTAAGTACGCGGTTCTCGAGAGATAGAAGCCGCCGCCTTGCACATACCCAGGACCAGCCAGCATGCACACGCCGAGTTTTCTGTCCCGAGGATTTCGGTAATGATGAAGCTAGCTAGTGCCTGATACCAATATACACCCCAGTGGAGTCACGGTCCCAGACTTCCACATGCTGCCAGCGGCCAGCCGAATGTACAACTCAGAGGTGCGACAGCTGGCAACTTATCGTGTTGGCGTTCGTCACAACCTTGTTGGGAGCAAGGCCCATCGGAATGGAGGCTCGTGCCAGGCCGCATTCCTGCCCGTAGAGATAGCATTCTCCCTGGCCATTTGTCCAGCGCCCAAGTTCCAGGGGCGGGCGCCCTTGGAGGGCGTCTATTGACTGGATCAGACACGTCGACGGTGCCTGACCTGGATCGCTACCTAGTACCTACATTACAGAACATGCACCTGCATTGAGTGCGAAGTCTCGGACAACCTTATATTGTTCCGAGCATCCTCCCAACCCCCTCGCCTTCTAAGTTTTCAGGCTTCAACGCGCTGTCTCCAGCTGGCGATGATCTCAACAGTCACCACCAGACCGGGCCAACTGCGATCCGGCGCTTAGCCCGATCTAGAGAGCACGGGCCTTCCCTAGTCCCCAAGAGGAATAGTCAAGGCTACGGATCCAGAAAGCGATAACGGCCACAGAGCTAACCGCATGAAGCATAGCTCGATGGCCGGGTTGGATGGCCAGAAGCAGCAACCTCATGATTGTTCCATGGGAGTTGAGCCCGACTGGTAGCTTCCAGGGCCTGCCAACACTGCAAAAGGAAACGTTACCGTGACCGCCAGTGGGGACGATGGGACTTTGACACCCAGGAGTGGCTGACAGAGCACTCGTCCTGTCATAACGATGGTTCCAGCCAACGTCAACGAATGGAGAGTCTACCAGACTATGACCTCAGCAAGCAGATCATCCGAACCAAGAAAGACGCAAACACCGTCTCCTTTGCCACACGCGTCTGGCCTGGCAAATGAGCAATCGCCCGCATCGAGCTTCGCACGTCGTCGTCTGGAGGGAGGTGGAGGATGTTTGGTCGGTCATTCTTGTCTCCTTTTTGCGTCGTCTGTCATTGACTAATGGTCCCGCCCCCTTTGTTGTTGGTCGGTTCAAAGGTCTGATAGCACGTCCATCACAGCTCCGATGGGTGGCGCAACGCAACCCAGGCTCCAGCTGCTGCCCCTCCCTTTCCGCATATCGCAATGTTCTAGAAAACATCTGGAAGCCCCTTAGACACCCGATCGAAGCTTCCACCGTTCCCGGTCTGGGCTGAAGGATTCCGGGACTGAATCTAGGGCCCCCCTCGTCCACGTCTCCTTTTCGGTTTCACCTTCTAGAAACCGATGGGACGGTGTTAGTCCGATCGACTACGCCGGACTATGGATTCCATTTGATAATATCGGGCGAGACTATTGACCCGGGCACACAGCTATTGAAGTAGTGGACTTGGCTAGCGAGTGTCCGTGACGTCGATCGAGACATCGTCCCCCATTGCGTCCGCCCCGGGGCAACCCTTAATTAAGGAGGTGGTGAATCTCGGACTGGACGTAGGACTCTAGGTACGGAGGGTGGCCTGAGTGGTCGGTAAGAGAAGGAAACTCTGTGAGTTGTTGTAAATTTTACTTTGGATTTATTTATTTTTATTTTTATTTTTTATTATCATTATTATTTTATTTTTTTTCGAAAAACCATGACTCTGTGTTCTGAATGGATCCCCTAGACGCCGTAAGTCCGGTAGAACATCATGAGATATTAAATAGATGCAAGCTTTCCGGCTCATCCATGCAGCCTGCTTTGCTGCTCCCCGCCTTTTTCATGGTTCTCCCCCTCCTTTTTCTGCAACCCCTCCGGATCAAGTTCCCTACGTATCACCACCACCCCTTTTCTGGTGCCCGGCGTGCTTAAAACCAATCCTGTCATCTCGCTGGCCGTGTCTGCAGTCTCAGCTACAATCCTCCTCCATCCTGTCAGGCAACCTCCCACGCGACCGACCACCATTAAGTCGGATTGGTAAGTCGAGGGTCACCTCGAAGCTACTACTCCCCCATTTAAGTTCTGCCGTCTTGCCCCTCCAAAGCTTCCCTCGTCTGCCCCGGTGGCCGTTTCACCCCGTCTCGTTTTTCTTTACTTCCTCTCAGTCTGTCGGGCTCAGGATCTGGTTTCTCGCACTGAGTTTCTTGCTTCGTGGGATCTAGCCTACTGCAATTCCTGTCCGGGGGTGTCTGTATCGGTGCTGGGTGAGCTCCCTCCGCGAGAAGCTTCAGAGGCTCCCGACGCAGAAAAACGGACCACGGCGGGCGTCCAATAAGGCCTGTTGGAGGCGATACCCACCGTGTCTGGCGGAGAACCCCAATGATCGTGCTTCCCTGACTGGAGCCCATTCCAATCCGCTGTTGCTGTTGCTGCTGCTGCGGCTGCTGCTACGACCTTCTGGTCGGTTTCTCTACCCGCCCCTCCCCTCCCTCCCTCGTTTCCTGCTGTGCTACCACATATTCCCACCCCCTCCCCCCCTCCTCTCTGCTCCGTTCCTCACTCTATTTTCTTCTGATGACTACTCCCCCCTCCTTCTTCTCCCCTTCGGCTCCGCACATCCAATTTATTTCTTCATCTTCACGATTGTCCGTGTCCTGCTTGGCGTCTGACCTCCTTCAGACCATTTCCGTCCTTGCGTGCCGGCCGCCTCAGTCGCCGTCTTCCGACCTCTCATCTTCCCCGCTTCACTGTGGCCGGAGCGGTGCTCTCTCCGGCCCTTCCTTTGCCAGCATGGCTGAGAGTGCTTTCCCCAGCGCCCACCAACCCCTTCGGGTTGGCACAAAAGACGACAAACCCGCAAGCTTTCAGAAGATCTCCGAGGACGAAGAATACGAGGTGACGTCACCAACCGACTCAACTTTTCGGACGGCCAACGCCGCCGCTGCATCCTCCTCGACCGGTAGTCCCTTCTTCGGGGGTGGTGGATACGGCGAATCCGGCGGCACAATTCGTTTCAATAGGAGTCCTTTTGACGATGGGTCCAGGGAGGAAGACGAGGGTGCTGACGAGTTTCCTCCGGAAGACATCCGCCCCACGGGAGCTGCGAACCAGGGATTCCCCAACAACTACGCGCTGGGACGTCGTACATCGGTGTCCGCAGAGTCCCTGAATCCTACCTCAGCCGGCTCGGATAGCTGGAGCCCCCCATTCCATGAAAAATCAGAGGAGCAGCTGTCCCGGCTAAAGACCGCAGTCAGCAGCAACTTCCTTTTCTCTCATTTGGATGATGACCAGTTCAAGACCGTGCTTGATGCCCTGGTCGAGAAGCCAATTCCCGCCAAGGGGATCAAGGTGATTAGCCAGGGTGACGCGGGTGACTACTTTTACATTGTCGAGAATGGCAACTTTGACGTCCTGATCCACCCGTCGGGCTCGGTGCAACCTGGTCCGGACGGCATGGGCACCAAGGTCAACACCATTGGACCCGGAGGCTCATTTGGAGAGCTGGCTCTCATGTACAATGCGCCTCGCGCGGCGACCGTGGTGTCTATCGACCCGAAGAGTACCCTCTGGGCCTTGGACCGCATCACCTTCCGACGGATCCTCATGGACTCGGCCTTCCAGCGCCGTCGCATGTATGAGGCTTTCCTGGAGGAGGTGCCACTACTGTCTAGCCTGAAGCCGTATGAGCGCGCGAAGATTGCAGATGCCCTGGATGCCATTAAATACCCCGCTGGCTCCACGATCATCACCGAGGGCGACCCCGGCGATGCATTCTACCTCCTCGAGTCAGGCGAAGCAGATGCATACAAGAATGGTGTAGAGGGCGCTGTCAAATCCTACCGGCGGGGCGACTATTTCGGTGAGCTCGCCTTGTTGGATGACAAGCCGCGGGCTGCGAGTGTTGTTGCCACAACAGAGGTCAAGGTCGCGAAACTGGGCCGGGACGGCTTCAAGCGGTTACTGGGACCTGTGGAGGAGATCATGCGACGAGCTGAGTATGAACAGAAACCCACGCCTTCTTGAGAGGTGTGTTTTGGACATGACTGCGCAGAACTTGCGATATGGGAACCTGGCGAAGAGGAGTGACTTTGGCGTGGTTTGACGTGGTGACTCTTTCTGTTTCTTGTTATTTGTTCACCCTTTCTGTGTACTTGGTTGAACGGCCAGCCAAGGGAGCCTGTTTGTCTCAAGATCTACGACAGGTGGGTTGAAAAGCTCCCCGTTCATCGGCGAAACATTGGTCGTGCTCTATTATCGGCATCGCGGGGTGTGTCTGGACTATTTATACACGTGTCGTTCCCTGTCGATTTGCGCTGGAAACAGCCGCATGGCGCTGTTCACATCATTCGTTTATCGAATGCTTGTCTCTCTGATAAACCACCTGGATTGTTCCTGTCTTTGCCGTTTATATGTTTATAATAGCTCGTTGGCTACGAAGGATACATATGGTTTGAGATGCACCAGCCAGGCTGTACTTGAAGTAGACCTAGCCCTAGAGCTGTGAATCCGATGCTCACCGCGCCACCACCAGATCACTCCTCAACACCCACTTCTCCCCCTGTAGGACTTCCTTCCCCTCATGCAACATACAGCGATCCCCATGCCGATGCAGCAGGGCCATGCCCGGCACCGGAGCCACCGCGACGGGCTCAGGGTTGCGATTGGTGCGGGTGGGCTCTGGATAGAAGACGGTTTCGCCGCCCTCGCAGCTGGTCAAGTAGATCAGGAGCGTCCAAGTCGTACGGGCAGCTCGAGGAGGGCGACCGGGGGAGGGGAATGTGATGGCATTGGAATCATCATCTACGGATCCATCAGCATACGAGAGAACCTCTACAACGCTGATACCGCTACACATATACAAAGGTACGGTACAGCCTTCCTCTCCTCTCCTCTCCTCTCCTCTCCACCCCACCCTAACAACCACCCACCTACCCACCCAACGAACCCCATACCAAGATTCCCCCAAAGAAAAGAAGAAAGAAAAACTCACAATGCTGCGCAAAGAACTGCCCTTTCGAGTATCGATAAATGCGAATATTCCCATTCAAACCGATAGGTTCTCCGCCCCATGTCTCCTTCACACTCTTCTCATTCTCGTCCTCGTCCTCATCCTCACCCAGATATTCCTCTTCTTCTTCCTCCTGTCCAATATTCATCACTAGGTCTTTCAAAGCGGTCTGGGTCCATAGCGTGTCTGCAAAGTTCTCATCTTGGATTTGGAACCGGTCGTTGACGCGCACGGCGTCGCCTTTTTTGGGTTTCCCGGGAGTGGTGGTTAACGGTAGGGAGGAGAGGAAGGAAGTGTAGGTTTTGCAGAGGGTGGAGGGGAAGAAGTTTCGGATGAGGTAGATTTGGTCTGGGAGGATGGGGTCGAGGGTGAGGGAGGTGGAGGGGAGGAGGGGGCGGAGGGGGGGCCAGTTGGGTTGGTGGGAGGGGGAGGGTTTGGAGGAGGAAGAGGGAGGAGGTTGTTTGGAGGGTTTGGAGGATTTCTTGGGCATCTTGGTGGTGAGGGGTGATAAGTATGTATCTAGTAGGAGATAGTGAGATAGTAGGTAGTAGGTGGTGGTACTAGTAGTAGTAGTAGGTGGTAAAAGATTGGATGGGGGAAGGACTATGGGGTCAGGTACGGAAACAATGAATGAAGCAGCTGATACGTCCACGGGAAGCTGTGACACCACGCATACGGTCAGAATGAAGGCCCGTCCGCAAGAGGATCCAAAAATACCGTCACCAGCTGGCAGAAAATTTATGAAAAAAAGGCCGGGGCGTGACGGGGCCGACCAGTCACAGGGCGCGATGGACGGGGCCTCAGCCTCACCGCCCTTGACTTCCTCCTCTCCTCCTCCTCCTCCTTCCCAGCCCGTCCTTCTCCAAATCCCCCCCCCCCCCAAAGACCAGCCCGCCGGTCATGTCGTCGTCGCAGACCATGACAGCGTCTGCGGTGGGCCATCGTCCGCCGGATGCTGCGCCAAATATGTCGTCCGTGTACGACTACCCTCGCTCCCAGCAGCAACCCGACGACCAACCGCACCCCTCCCCGCCCAGCGACTCCGCAATCCGCGCTCTGCACGATTCTGCCCCCGACTCTCCTCCCAATGGCCTGCCCTCCCTGCCTTCCACCACTCCTCTTGTCAAGTCCGAACCCGGCGACCACGATTCCCCCCATTCCCTGCCCGCCGCTTCAGACTCCCAGTCCGATTTCCGCCGCCAATCTGCCGCCAGTGCTCTGCTGGCCCAACTGCTCGGAAACCAGTCCTCGGCCGACGGTCTTGGGCCCGAGGATCATTCAATGCCGCAAGCTCATGACGGGGCCGATCATCCCCAAAACAACGGTCACGATATGAAGAGTCAATGGCACATCGATTCGACGTCAGTATCCCCGGTGATACCGGCAGATTCGACCAACGGAGGCTTGGATCAATTTCCGCCGGGATCGACTGAACCGCTGCCTCCTCACCAACAGGACGAGAAAAACTCCGATCAACAACCCGACATGTCTTTTGCGCACCCAGATCACGATGGGAGTATGTCAATAAAGGCGACCGATGCCGTTGAAGGTCTGACGGACCCGTTATTGTTCGCCAAATCGAGTCTAGACCACTCGGACCTCTTCTCTCCCTTCGATATCACGGCCGCTCCGAAGACCCCGTTCGAGGCATTACAGCAGAATGAGATGCTCACTGCGGCCTATCTGTCGCAAGGCGCCGATCTATCCGCCCTTGGGTATTCCGGGGGACATTTGTCTCACGATATCCCCGGCTCGGTCGCTGGGTCCGAGCCCCGGATCCAGGCATTTGCGAAGTTGGAATTCGATGACGGTCACTTCTACTGCAATACATATTCTTTTATCCTTGGGCGTGATGTACGAGCTGCCCGGGCTGCGCATCAACGCGAAATACAGGTCCGTCAGGCGATGAGGACGTCCCGGGCTAAGAGCTCGAGCGGTGGCAACACATCACATACACCCAACCGCGTAAAACACGAGGGCAGCGGGATTCTAGGAAGCGTCGTCAGTGATCGCGGTGGCATTATGGGGTTTGATCCGGATATCCCGCCACATCTGCCACATCATCTCAGTCGTCGCTCGTCCGTCTCGTCCCATGCTGAGTCAGGCGCTCCGCTGCATGCGACCCCGGCCCAATTACAATCGACCACCGACTACAATGCACTTGCCATGCAGTCGTTGAATGAAGGAAATGGAGACGCAAAGCCAGTCGATGCTTTGGCCCTGCTTCCTTCGCCCGATGCGTGCCCGACCATCCCAATTCACCCCCCTGCGACGGTTGACGGGAGTGCCGCCGGGCATCGTGGGATTTCTCGAAAACATGTCAAGATCGCGTACAATTTTGATCGGAACCTGTTTGAGATGGAGGTGATGGGAAGGAACGGCGCCTTCATCGGGGCAGACTGGCTATCCCCGGGTCAAGTAAGACCGTTGCACAGTGGCGATTATATCCAGATTGGAGGCGTCCGCATCCGCTTCCTGCTTCCCGACGTGCCAATTGGAGAGACCGGTGCAGATAGAGAGGAGGAACCGTATGCTGCCGAAGAAGAGAAGACGCAGGCTTCTACTACCGCCGAGAATGAGACGGCGGTTCAAAAACGCGGGCCTGATAATTCGGAGAACAAGGACGCCCCGAAGACTACGAAGATCATTCTCAAGACCCGGGAACCGGAATCGGCGCGACCAGTGCAATCCGTTGAAGGATCTGGAGACATCGCTCAGCAGCCTGTTCGACGTCGTGGCCCTGGACGGCCCCCGAAGGACGGCATCATGTCCAAACGCGAACGAGCCGAATTGGCCAGAGAACAGAAGTTGGCTGCGAAGCGCGAGGCGAATGGGGGCGTCACTCCTCCGCCTGTGAACCGATCCAAGGCCGGAAAGGCTCCAGCACCAACTGCGACTGCAACGACACCCAAAGACTCCATGGGCGGCGAGTCGCCTGGGTCGAAGCCCGAGAAACGCAAGTACACCAAGAGGAAGAAGCCCGATGGCACGCCGATGGATTTCCCACTGCCCTCGACGGAAGGCGGCCAGTTTCCCATGGAACACCGTCCGGAGGAGTTCATCAAGGCACCTCCAGTCAAGAAGCGCAAGCCGTCACGCTCTCCCTCGCCCAACTATCCGCCCGAGTCTGCGTACACGCCGGAGGATCTGGCCAAACCCCCGTACAACTATGCCGTTCTCATCTTCGATGCCCTCACCGAGGCTGGCACTCCGATGACGCTCAAGCAAATCTACCGCGCTCTGAAGCTGAAATACCCATATTTCCGATTCAAGTGCGAAACAGAGGGCTGGACGTCCAGTGTGCGACACAATCTCAATGGCAACAGCCATCTCTTCATGCATGCCGAGCGTGATGGTAAAGGATGGTCGTGGCAGCTGCGCCCAGGGGCATCGGTCGAGAAGGAGAAGAAGCGACGGCCTTCGCCTCCTCCGCCAGCGTCGCAGCCTCCGTCTGCCCCGGCCGCTACACCACAGTACATGCCCCAGCTGAATCCCACGTATGGCAGTCAGAATGGACAGCCTGGCATGGCCAATCCGCACTTCCAATTCCCGTCGATGCCAACCAATCCATATGCAGCGCCTACTCCAGTGCCTGCCCCCAATCCTCCTCCCGCACCTCACCATACAAGCCCCTATCCGCCTCCTACTCAAGCCGCCGCCTCCACCCCCTTCCCGATACCCAGTCCGCTCCGAAACAACCTCCCGCCTGCGTTTGCGCAGACTACACCTTCGACCTATACCTCGCCTTATGCCTCGGATCCGCCACCGCAGCTGGTTCAGCTGCAACAGTCACAACAGACGCAGACGATGCCACCCCAACCGCAGCACCAGTCTCCCTATCCTCCACCCAATCCACCGTCTATGCCCCCGATGAATGCGCCGCATCAAGCTCATCCTCCACCGCCGCCACCGGGTCCTCCTATGCAGCACCCGCCCAATATGGGCATGGGCCACGATCCTGGGCCCGGCCCCATGGACAATTCGGAGGCGTCGTCATTCAATGAGCGAGCCAACAAGGCCATTGACGACTTCGAAGCGGTGCTGATGGAAGATTACGAGGACAAGAACTACATCCGGGAAGTGCTCAAGAGTGCCCGTGCTCGTGTTCTCGGCAATGCCACGGACAGTTCGTTCCCCGGCGGCGAGCCGAAGGACGAGGCGGTCATTCTGGATGCGCTCCGCAACCTGATCGGGAGCCTGAAGGACGAATAGTTGCAAGCGACATATCAGGATAGACTAGCAAACTAGACTGACGAATTTACGACTTGGGATTTGCTTTTCATGTTTACGAACATCTGCACATGGAGACTGGGCCGGTGTTAGGAGATCTGTGATCTGGGAACATGTGCGATCACCGCGATCTACGACATGAACTGGAGTCTGATTTTATTGCGTTCTGCTTTCTCATTGATGCTCATTTCATTGCCATTGCCATTGCCATTTCCATTTCCATTTGCTCCTGGTGGGTGCGGTTCACCCGCCACTGCTTCTCGATGATATCCCCTCCGTTCTGGACCGAGGGTCCATTTCCTGTTTCCTGTTTTGTCCCACGTCCGCGACATCCCGGAGCGCATGGCTTAAGCGCCGGGCCGAGAGTCTTGCATTTGACCTGATTCCTTCATCTTGTGATTACTTTTTGCCGGGGGGTGGGAAGGGAATTCCCTTCCACAAAAAAAGCTGGAGTTAGGTGCATAGACAAAATACGAACGGGGGTTGCATGGGGCGTGCTTGATTGAGGCCTTTGATTCGACGCGCTTGTGACCCCGATGGAGGCTATGACTTGTCTTCACTCTTGAGTAGATCCAGTACTAGCAGGGTCGCTGGGCAGCCCGCCATTACCCCTCCCCCACCATCCGAATCTTCCCTACAGGACCAGCGCAGCGCGGCGGGGTACGATTGACACCTGCAGCTGTCCATGTCTATGTCCATGTCCAGGTCCGACTATCGGACGACATACCTAATAGAATCAATCAATCAATCAATCAATCAATCACTTTTGTTCCCCTTCCCCTCCGATTCCTTCCTCCTCTATCTAAGGTTTCCCTTATCAACCGGATTCACCCGTGACCACGGCAGCCGCAGTGGTAAGAACGCCAGTCACCGGGCCGGGAGTGCTGGGGACGGTGCATATCCGTCTGTCCGGAGGCAGTCAGTCAGTCATCCATCCCCATCCTTTTTAATCGGTGGTCAGCCATTCTTGTCGTGTCGATGATTTGCTCGTGACGATGCCATACATATGTATGTAGATGTCGATGTCGATGTAGGTGTCTGAATCTGTATCTGTCAGTTGCCAGATGCGGATGACTACTTACCTAGTACTGCCGGCAAGTGGGTGGTATATTATTGGGCTGGATGATGTCGGTAATTAAAGGCATTGACTGACTTGCCGGTCGGTTGGTATCAGTCATTCATGTTTATTGGGGATGAATGAATATTTACTAGTTGCTTGGTTGCTTATATGATTAATTACCTCACTTACTAGGTAAGTAAGTAAGTAAGTGAGTGGTTAAGATTGGGCAGCGATGATGATCAATGAATGGGGGTTATTAGTATATTACCTATTGTATTGCCCCTCGGCTGTCTCTCCCCACTTTTGCCTGACTCTAGTATCTTCTAAGTTAGGATCTATTCAATGTGGCTGGTAAATACATCACGGGTATGGTCCTGTCTTGGTTGTTGTTGTGGTTGTGGTTGTGGTTGTGGTTTATGTGAGACAATTATTTTCTTGTATTAATGTGGTGGTTGGGGGTGGTGGTGTATTGTGAAACAGGAATTGTTTCTACTTTCTGGATGATGTAAGTAGACAGGTAGGTAGGTAGGTAGGTACTGGTTAAGTTGTGCTTTGGCCTTGGGTTTGGGTTTGGGTTTGGGTAGGTATGTATTATTATTATTAACTTATTTATTTATTTATTTACATCTTGATCGGTCGATGTTCATATGAAGATTGACTAGGTAGATGCAGTGGTTACCGGGTTATGTCATTGGGTTGCTGGGATACGGATGATAAGTACCTAGACTTGCTTTTGAGGAGAGCTGCGGGGTTCGATTGGGATATAGGTTACATGGAGGGAGTACTACGGAGTAGGTAGTAATGAGGGGGATATCCTCGAGTATTGATAATAGTGGTATTTGTTGAGGATATCAAGTTTGACATGATTTGCCGACATATTCCGTATATCTCCTCCATCGAAGAGCAGGCAGAACTCCAAACCAAACATACATCCCCCCAGGTACCAAATCATGGTATTGGATGCCTGCAGTGCGTGAGTCACACAGCCGGAGAGGATGGATTCCTCTAGATTACAACAGCCTCAACTACTAAAAAGTCAGTGGGAGCACCTGATCAACCCGCAAGTGATCGGACACCTCCGTCAGAACTAAGGCAGGGAACGGAATCCATCGATCCGCTCAACTCAGTAAGGTGCTCTATCAGGCATCGACCTTACGTAGCCTGGAGGTAGGTTGTTGGTCGAGCAACGCAGGAATGTAGGCATGGAATGTTTCCGCTGCCTGCCTAGGTTGCTGATTGCGATGATGTAGGTAGGCAGGCTCTGTACCTGTCGCGGGCTGCATGTGTTGAACCCTCGCCTTCTCTGCCTGTTGTGTCATTGCGCTTATAGTTCAAAATGAGGCTGTCGGCGTGTTCGGATTGGCCTGGAAACTCCGCCTAGGTAGGTAGACAGTCTCGATTCCTGGGATGGCATTGCCACTGACCAGGTCGACTGCATCCAGCCATCCACAGGAGGAGAGGTACTAGATTACTAGATTGGATTGTATCTTGAATCCTCAGGTAAATCTCTAACCCCCTCCTGGTTACCTACCTATAAATAACGAATGATCCCATTCCGACGACTTGCCTCCTGCAATAAGCCAAGCCACAGACCGACTAGTAGTCCAGTTTATGTACCTACCACTCAGACACGTTTTTTGCCCTTTTTTTTTTTTTTTTTTTTTTTCTTTCTAATTTAGCACGGGGGCGCACGTCCCATCCATTCGTTGAGCAGTTCGAGGGCTTCCCACTAGTGCAACAGTGGGGGAAAGAGAGAGAGAGAGAGAGAGAGAGAGAGACAGAGAGAATAACTAAGCGTATCTACGGTGTATGGTTACACCGTACCTCCCCTGTACCGATAAGATACCGCCTGCCATTTAGTTCTCCTCTCGCCAGTGCTTTTTTTTTTACGGTGTGACGCCTCTGCAGTTGCATTTGCCTCCATGTCCTTACCACTACTAGTAAACCGTAAACTTCCTCCAGTATTATTCTGCAAGTAGTTCTACTACTGATGGTATCTCTTCTGCCACTGAAATAATAATGATGGCTGCATCGCACCGCCTCCTGCTCCCTCCCCCTTATTTGTCCGTTCCCCCCCAGCCAATCACAGGAATGACGATGCTGCCGGGGATTGATTGGCTCCATTCATCAGTTCGCGGGATGCATCACTTTAATCATCATGGCTGGGAGAGATAGATTGAAATTCATCCCGTGGAAAGGAACGGAGGAATTAATTAATAATGATAATAATATTTTTTTTTTTCAACGTCCAGACTATTCTCTTCATTAACCGGTGGATGGATTATTCAAGGAATTTTCCTCAACGGCACTAGAGTGAACTCCTCCCCCTCCCCCTACCACAGGCCACAGGCACACTACGTAAGGCCCATCACCCGTCCTAAACAGTTTGACCGGCCGGCGACCTTCTTCCCGCCCAGGGGTCTGGTCTGGCTGGCCTGTCGGGTCTCCATAGTCGTCGTCCATCCGCAGGTCGTGCAGTCGATTATTGGATGGATTTGCAGACAGAGCCTAGTCCCTCCTCTGTCCTGGATGAAGCATCTCCGCCATGCCACCCTCATCTGACACTTAATTACCATGTCCGCGGTACCTGCTCGTATTGCACCGGCTGACTGGCCGGGGGATCCTGGGAAATTGTGTCGGTCCTTTTCCCCCTAGGTAGTAGGTGGTCATCAGCTTTCATCATCTCTTTCTTCTAGTTGTCTCCTCTTCTCTGCCAGGCTCTCTGCTCCATCTGGCGCCCCGTGCAAGATGCTATATTAAGGGCTTGGTGGTGGTGAGTAAGCCGCTCAACCATGGACCCGGGCTTCTCCTTCCGTTCTGGCCGCGGGTTTTTGTGGGAATTGGGATGCTGGGTCTACGATGGAAAGTAACCTGGCCGTTCAGCAGCGTTACGGTGGAGTCGCCTTCTGGTCGGTCGGTCAGTCTGAGTGGTCCCCTCTTCTCACTTTCTCTCTCTCTCTCTCTCTCAACGGGAGAGATTCCTTTTTTTTTTTTTTTTTTTTTTTTTTTTTACCCTGCCTTTCCCTTCCCTTTTCATTTTTATTTAGATTTTATTTTTATTTTTATTTTTTTTCCCACCACACCTGAAAGGCTTTCCCTGCTGCCGTTCCATCATCATCACTGGTTCATCGTTCTCCCCTTTAGCTTAGCAGGCTCTAAGGGAAATAGTAGGGAAAATTTTTTCCAAACTCTAAATTTTCCAGGCCTTGTACTTACTATAGTGGTACTCTGCTTCCTCCGTGGGAAGCCGTCCTGCTTCACCCGGGTGTTGCGGCTGGTCTGCTGCTAGGTTGGCTGTCATCACTCCATTATCTTCGTAGTAGGTAAGTAGGTAGCCATTTCTCAAGATCGTTCTGGTGGGTTCTTTGCTTCGATGGGGATGATTGTGATCTAAATTGGTACCTGTTCATCGTCATAAAGAAACCTCTGCTTGGCTCTTATAGGCAGATTCCAACGGTCATCGTCATTAAGACAATTATTTAAATTTACAAAAAAAATAAAAAATAAAAAATTAAATGAAAGAGAAGAAATAGATGGATCCGACTATAATGAAGGAGAATTATAATTACTATTCTTGTTATTCTGCTAAACCTGATACATTTCCTTTCCACCTGACTTTTCCCTGGATTCATTCCGGTGTGTACTCTGCCTCGACGGAGGATGATGGAGAACGAGAAGGGGGGTCCTCCGGAAGAAGGGCCACTGCAAAATGCAAAATCATAATAATTCAATGAAACAAACGAAAAGGAGGATCGAACAGAACCGACTGATCATGCCCCATACGCCGGTGTTACTGACGGGGCGGTTAGTCAGAAGTGAAGGAAGTGACCCGGGGATCGTCACTCGACTAGAACTCGCTCTGACACCTCGGACCACTAAGCAGCAATCCCTCCCTTTCCTCTCGCTTTTCTCTCACGCTGGCTGGCTCGCGCCCTCTCTCTGGCTTTGGCTCCTGCTCGCCTTGCCTTTCGACTCTCTCTCCCTCCTCTCTGCTCTTCTCTTCTCTTCCCCATCCCCCCCCCTCACTCCTCCTCTTCCTCTTCTTCTCTCTTCTTCTCTGTCCTCTCTCTCTCTCTCTCTCCCCCCTCCAAATCGTTCACCATCCTCCCTTCTTGCCCTTCAATTTCAACCTTCCTCAATCCTCCTTGACCATCTCCTCATACTCAACGAGCTTTTCACTAAGTGTCGTTGTCGCTGTGGATCGGGGCCATCCCACCAGACGCGAGAACTTGTTTTGCCTGAATTTTTTTTCCCTTTTAAAATAAATTGAATATATAAAAAAAAAAGAGAAAAGAAGGAAAGAATTCGAACGTCTCTCGCCAGTGCCTCGCTCCATACAACATCCTTTGCTGCCTCAACTCCCTCCATTATCGTCGTCGAGCATCTCTACGCGTCTCCGGTGATTGCCGCACCCCCGTCCCTTTTCGCCTCCCAACCTCGAGTGCCTCGTGTTCGATCAATTGTCCGCTCGCCCCGGAAGAAAAAGGATCACCAGACTCGTGCCCGCAACAGGATCGCTCTGTCCGGCAAGGAACTCACACATCCGAGACATCTTAATCGCGACCGCTTCTTCCGCTCCTTTCGACACCCTGTCGTGGAATTGTTCCTCCATGTTATTCAACTAAGAGACATTCTCTCGCAAAACTTCAGAGCTGCGGCTCGCTGAGCAACCGCTCTACCCTCCCCCCAGGATCAGGGCGTGGCGAACGTGTAGACGGTTCGTATCTGTGTCTTCTTGCTGTTTCGCCTCCTTGCTCTGTGGGATCATTGTCCCATTGAAACCCATTCGCTGACTCGGGAATCTCGGCTACAGCCCCAGACCACCGTCTACCCTCCCGTCCTGAACTGGCTCTTTTTCCTTCTCTGTTTCTTTCTTAATCCCCCATTATGCCGTCCTTCTTCGCCCCCGGCCTCCAGGGCCTTCCTCCCACTCCCCCCCATGTCTTGAGCGGTGGCAGGATGGAGCACGACCAATCCTACTACCTCCTCGGCCACTCTGCCGCGTTCCCGCCTCGCTATCCCCAGAACGGCTGTGACTTCATCGAGCAGTACTCCCAGTCGACCTGCTACACAAAGCCCATGAACTCGCAGTCCGCTCTGGGTGTCCGCAATGGCCGGGAAATGGCCGCCGCTCACTCCGCGCTCAACCAGCCCATGTTCGGTCCCCTGGCGTCCGCCAATGTCCTGCCTCCCATCCGCAACAACGTTCAGTTGCCCCCGATGGAGAGCGCCATCCCGCCCCAGTACCGCCGACAGGACATGATGGTGCAGCAGGAACCCCAGCGCAAGGAGGAAAAGGCTACTGGAGGTGTCGCCGCCCACTTGGATTATGAGATGGACCAGATGTCCGACTTTGTGGCTGAAATGGCCCAGGGAATGTATGCTTTGTACATCACCAAGATCACCCTAGCAGATATTGACTTCGCGCGAAGCGTCTACCCAGGATCATCGGTCCCGCCCCAATTTCGGAAATACGTCTATCAGATTTTGTCGTCGACTCGTCTACCGAGCTCAACAATTCTCCTGGGTCTGTACTACCTGGCGAGCAGGATGCGCATGCTTTCTTCCGCCAAGGTATTTCACTCAGGCAGTGGCCAGGTTTACCGGATGCTCACGGTGGCCCTCCTCCTGGGCAGCAAGTTCTTGGACGACAACACCTTCCAGAACAAGTCTTGGGCGGAAGTTAGCAACATTCCCGTGGGCGAGCTGAACTCGATGGAGCTCGACTGGCTCTTTGCCTTCGAGTGGAAGATTCACGACCGTATCTACGACAAGCAGGACGGCTTTGCGACCTGGCTGTCCCACTGGGAAACCTGGCGGAACAAGACCGTGGCCCGGGCGCAGGAATCGCGCCACGCATTGGCCCCCATCGACACGAACGTTCCCCGGAGCCACCGCGTGTCGAAGCCCCTGCTCTCGCCCGAGGGACCGATCCCGCCGCAATACCAGCGCAGCGCCAATTACGAGACCTCGTGGTTGAACCCGGCGGCCTCGGAGTATTCGCCGCCCTCCGCGCCTCACACGGGACCGAACACTCCGGATTACTACGCTGCTGGGCCGTGGTACACGCAGCCTCCCCCGCCTTACTCGCGCACCTGGGTTCCGCCGCCCCAGCAATACATTCCCCCTGCCCCGCGATCCCAGCCGCCGTCCTACCACCACACCCCCGCATACGCCCTCCCATTCGCACAGAGTGTGTGGACGGGCCACGGGTCAGCCTGTGGTTGCTTGTATTGCGCCAAGCATATGGAGCACTACATGTGTTCCAACTCGTTTGGCTCGATGCAACCGATCGTTGCTGGCTAGCCAGGGGTTTGACCAGTCTGCCTACATGCGTGTTCTTTTTCTTTTTTAACTCTGTTCTTCTCCGCTTCTAGATCTTTTATTTTCTTTCTGATGATACCGTGTTTCCTTCGTGTTTCTGCATGACTACCCGCTTTGTTCCGTCGGTTTCGGTTATGTCTGTTCGCTGAAAAAGTACCATCGGTCCTCTTTTTTTTTTTTTTTTTTTTTCTTTCTTTCTCTTCTTTTCTCTCTTTTTCTCTTCCACGGCTCGAAAAGCAAAAACCTCCAAAAAAAGTGTCCGACGAATTGGGGTCGCTTTCCTCGCATCGACCGCCCCGGGTTGCGCGTCTTTTCACGATGTGACACTATTTTCAGTCTCTCTTCCCTTTCGATACCATTTTCTCGTGTCGAAAAGTTACCCCAGTGATTCCTTCGGCCGAAGCTGTGGAGTAAGATGTCACGACAATTACGATTGTTTCTTCTGCGTTCTCGCCTGTGTTTCGCCTGCGCCTTCTCCGCCTCTCTCTTTTCCCTGTTCGATCTTTTCCTCATTTTCTCCGGATTTGGGCATTTTATCTGGCGACTGTTACTCATAGAATGTTTTCCTTGACTTTCGTCAAGTTGGTACATTGGTTTTTCTTCTCACCCACACTCCACTTGAGTCCCGTGGCGTTAATACCTCGTTTTGCTCGGTTTTCGTTAATCTGTGCGCTTGTTTTTCTTTCTGCACTAATCTGTTCCGGTCGGCAGATCATTTTTCATCTTCTTTCTCCTGCGACCAGAGTTCTGCCGTGGTGCCACATGCATCGAGTCGTCGCTGCGCTCTTGGTTGTACACTACTTCTGTCTGTTCGTTCTACCTTCTATGACCTTCACCTTGCATGTTTGTTTATCGATCGTCCCCCCATCATTGGTGAGGCATTTGAAAAGTGATACTCCCCCCTTATGCCCATTTTATCTACTCTTTGTCTTGTCTTATTCCCTCTTGTGTGTTCTCTTCTTCTCCCTCTTCATTCCATGAATGTAAGTTAGATTCACTACTTTCATACCAACCACAAGCAATCTGGGCAAAGACATTTTGAGCTTCCCTAGACCGACCAGGGATGTTCCTGACCTGACCTATATCAATTTCCGGTAGTTTATTCACCACCTTTCTTTTCTTTGTATTTTTCTTTCTTTCTTTCTTTCTTTCTTTCTTTCCTTCCTTCTTGGCAGGGCTCCGTGCATGGATTGATTGATTGATTGATTGACTGACTAGTCATTTCCTCTCTACCTATTATCCCAACAACCAAGAACAATACTTGATTCAGATATAATCCAACCCATCTCAATGGCAATAAACAAAGCCAACTATCTTCTATCTATTCTATATAAATAAACTATCCTAATCCCATATCAAACATACCTTATCATACAATCGAAAAGCAATAATCCTCCTTCATAATATTCAGAGTAGGTCAATAGATACTATAGACCAAGACGTGTAGGTAGGTAGATAGATAGATAAGTAGATCGTTGACGCACGTAGATAGATAGAGGTAATACTAGTGAAGGAAGTAACTATGTATGTATGTATGTATGTATGTATGTATGTATGTATGTAGTAATCGTTGGGAGCACGGGAAATGAGTTAGAAACTAGATAAAGCAAGGAAGGGAGGAAGAATATCAGGGGTTGGGTTGGGGGGGGAAGATAGCGGGATGATAGTTATGTTGGATGAGGGGATAGAAGGGGATGTTAAATTGGATATATGGGACACGTTTATTATTGATAATTGATTAATTTGTCTTTTCTTAATATGTCCATCGTGGTATCTGTCTGGTTGGTTTTCTTTCTATCTAGCAAGTAAGGTAGGAGGAAAAAAAAGGAGATGACCGCCTGCGGCTTGTCCTAGTATACACTTCCTCTGATGCTTTGATCATGACGTCTTTCGGCTTCGAGGGTGTCGTCGTCTTCGTTGTAGTCCCCTTGCTCTTCCTCGTCGTCGTGATGGTGGTGGTTGTGTTCGCATTCATGGTAATGGTCATGATCGTCGTCGTATTGATCGTCTTCATGCTCATGGACGTGGTCGTATCCGTCCAGTTGGTCGAGATGGTTGTTTCCCGCTCTTGAAGTTGGGGGATCAGTGGGAATGGGCTCATCTGCTGATCGGTTCTGATCGGTGGTTTCATGGTTGAGAACGTTGACCAATCGTTTGCTTCGGCGTCCCGGAGCCGGGAAGTGACGATGATGGTGGTTATGTGATCTAGTGCGTCGGAGTCGTGCAGCCTGCTTGCTGCTGCTTTCGTCGTCGCCGTCGTTGTCTAGGTCTTGGGATGATCTGGGTTGGTGGGAGGTTGAGATGGATCTCGGGCGGGGGTGGGCCTGAGTATGGCTATGAGTGTGAATGTGTGTGTTGGGGTGACGCTTCTCATCACGTTCGTCTTCTGACGGAGCGAGGCTGTTCGCACCACTGAGGGAACCGCCGCCGTCGCGGCCGACGAGGTGGATGTAGGCATAGTTGGAGGGCGGGGGATGGAGGAGATGGTCTTCGCTGTCGCGGTGGAGATGCGCGAGGCCGGGGCGGCGGGGAATCGTATTTGAAGCTGAGGCGGGGGTCGGGGTTGAGGTGGAGAGATATCGGTGTGGAGGATTGGCGCTGCTGCTGGGTGTGGCGGATGTTGGTAAAGTTGCTTGGGTGGTAGAGGTGGAGGTGGAGGTGGCTTCTAGCTGGACGCCTTGAAAGTCGTACTGCGGGGATGGAGAGGGCACAGTTCTTTCCAAAGGCCGTGCATCAATTGAGCGATCCCCCAGAGCAGGCTCGGGGGCTCTGAGCATTTGTTGGTCAATCTGGGTAGTGGTTGCCGTTACTCTTGGGGACGAAGTGAGTTGGTTGCTTTGCTTCTCGTGAGAAATATGGTTGTGAGCGACATCACTAATCACTGTCTTTTTGGAGTGGGACTCGTGGTGATGCTTGTGCTCTGCTGTGTTCCCTCGAGGTGCACGCAAGGAGCCTCTTCGTCGGACGCCGTGATCGCACCCATCTGGACAGCCGCCCCATTTGCGTCTAATAGGGACCGATGTCTCAGACGGTGCTGGATGCGCTGGGCCCAGCCCCTTCACTGCCCGCTCATGTTGCCGCTCTTGCTCTTTCTCCTTCCTCAGGTCGGACCATGTGCGTAGCTGGTTCTGGAGGACGTATTTCCCGTTATCCGGGTTGAGCTTCAGAATGACGAATTCGCAGTGGTTGATGTTACGGAGATCTTCGAAGTACTCGACGCTCCAGTGGTACCATTTCATGAGGAAGACCCGGGTCATCAATCCATGCGTGACTAGTACGCAGACACTAGCGAAATCGTCTTCTCCGAACAGACGCCACAGCGACTCGTTGAACCCACTGACGCGGTCATAGGCGTCGGCGGCAGATTCCCCGTTGGGGATTCGGTAGAAGAAGTGACCGTAGTCTGCCCTCTCGAGCCACATTCGCTCCATCTCGGCTGAGCATGGTTGGAAATTGCCAAAGTCTTGCTCCCGCAGCCGGGGTTCTTCGTAGACCTTGATGGTATGTCTCGGGAATGGAGACGGGGCCGGAGAGTCTGAGGTCAGGGATTGGAGGATACCCTCGGTGGTCTCCCGGGTACGACGGTACGGAGAGGTGAAGAAGTGGATGGTGTCATCGGGTCGTAGAAGCGCCCGTAGCTGGGAACCTGCCTCCTGTGCCTGACGGTGTCCTTCGGGCGTGAGGTTGACGCGGTGATCGGGGATGGTCTGGTGGATTTCCCGGTTCTTGTTTCCTTCGGACTGGGCATGGCGGATCAAGATGATCATCTGCTAGAGTGAGACACAGTGTCCGGGATAGGGATGGACTTCGACAGCGGAGCACTCACCCGCGGTTTGCCCATGATTACTGTTGCATGTAGGAGTGGGGTTGAGGGGAAAGTACAAGCGCTAGGTTGGACAACGATGCTCGGTTTCGAAAGGCAGATCCACCGTGCTGACCCCGTTGGAAGTATAGAACGTAGCTCTCAGAGAGGCGAAAACGATCGACGAGCAGGAGTCAGGCGTAGAGGAGACAGCGGCGTCCAGGGGGGGGAAGGAGAAACGAGGAGAGGAGAAGCAGGAGAAGCAGGAGGAGCGGGTGGGATTTGCAATGCGGCCCGGCCATTGGCGGAGAGACCTGGGGTTGGCCTGATGGGGTTAGCGCGTCGAATGATGTCAGTCGCCGCGGTCCCAATGGATTCCACCACTGGACATGATGATGGACATACCACATGTGGTAGATAGATCACTCACCATGGTTGGGGGACCCTCAAAGAAAGATATCTCGGTCAAGCTCCACTCCCTCATCGCCGGCAATCCTAGCTATAGACCGAACCATCCCAGTGAAAGCCATGGTCTGGGGATGACTCTCCCCCCGGCAAGCCGACTTCGCCAGTTGCCGCAAAGGCCGCCGTAGCCATCTCGAAACCGGCAGCTAATCTGGCTTGTTTCTTCCTCCGGCACCCTGACCGGCCATTCCACCCCTCTCCCCCTCCACGATCCCGGCCCCCCGCAAACCAGCTGGCCCATCTGACGATGACCGACTATCTTTATGAACTACTTGCTCCTCATCTGGCCGCCACAAAGGCCTCCGCCGCCCTCTGCGACCCGGACCATGATACCACCACGGCTCAATATCTCAACCGACTCCCGACCCTCTCCCTCCAAGCATTACAGTCCACGGAACCCCAGTCCTTAACGCAGTCATCTCACTCAACCCTCCTATCGCTCCAAGCCCTGTCGAATCGCTCACACAAGTCCTTAGTCACGTCCGCCGATCGCCTGTCCAACCTCCGCACGTCCATTCCCCAGTTGACCCGGGACGCACAGCAACTCCGAGATGCGGTCCCGAAGCTCGACGAAGAGGCCGTCCAGTTCTCATCCAAGTACAGTAGAGCCGCCGAAAATGTACCACTCGAGCAACGAAAGAAGGTGATGCAGCTGGCTCGCAATGTTGACCGGCTGTCCGACATCTTAGAGCTCCCCACCCTGCTCTCAACGGCCGTCTCCTCCGCAGCCGCCAGTTCGGGGACTACAGGCAGCTCGGTTTCAACGACGTATTCCACGGCATTGGATCTGTACGCACACATCAAGCGGCTGCAGACCCTATATCCCGACTCTCCGCTCATCAAAGATGTTGTTTCCCAGGCCGAGGATGCCATGAAGGATATGACGTCGAATCTGATCGCGGGTCTCCGGGCACAGAATCTGCGACTAGCCGCTGCAATGAGGACGGTGGGCTGGCTGCGAAGGGTGGCACCGGAGCTGGATAACCTTCACAACGAAGGCTCGCCGGTGTCGGGGGAGGGCGCCTTGGGGGCCATCTTCCTGATCTGTAGGCTGGCGAACTTGATAACTATGTTGGAAGCGTTGGATCCTCTACGAGAGCTGGCCGATCAGGAAACGCACCGCAGGGCTCCGACAACGGACAAAAAGCACGGTGCGACGGGGGCATGGTCGGAAGGACACCAGACGGAGAAGTATCTGAAACGGTATATTGAAATCTTCCGCGAGCAAAGTTTCGCGATCGTCTCCTTATACAAGAACATCTTTACTCCGGATCAGTCCGAGTCCGAGCTAGCAGTGGCAGGTTTACGGGGGATTGATGCGCGGATCAAAGCAGCCGCATCGCGACCGGCTCGCAAAGAAGATCCATTACAATGCCTGCCACCTGCGCTGGCCACCTTTCCCATGCACCTGGTCCAATTACTGACGGACACCTTGCGCACGTATCTCCCTAACGTCCGGGACAAAAGCTCCCGGGAGAGTCTCCTAACCCAGGTACTGTACTGCGCGGCCAGTCTGGGCCGGCTTGGAGGAGATTTTGGCATGATCCTGACCGAACTGGGTGATGCCACGGACGACACCGACGAAGACGAAGAGGATGACTTGGCCTACGAATGGGAGGAGGTGACGCGGAAACACCGCGCCTTGGCAGGGCGACTGGAGCAGCTGACGGGGGGAGGAGGTGGTGGTGGTGCAACAGCAGGGTCCTCGGGCAAAGGAACCTTGCGGGTGGCCTCGCCAGTGTAAGGGAATCCTTGAGGGATGATTCCGTATTGGAGGTATACACCGCCACCTCACAAGTCACGACGACCAAGATACTATTCTTGGAGACGGGGGAAAAGCAACGATGGGCGCCTTTGTGCCTCGAAGGGGGAAGTCAGGACACCCGGGCGCGCTAACCGGAAGGGGGAAGGCCTCCGCCGTCCAACGCTTGTCGAGGCCTCTTCCTAGTCGGGGTCCGTCCGTCATCTCTCCTCAGCGCCCTCTCTTCCCACTCTCCCTTCTCCACTTCCCACCAACCCACCCCTGTGAAGTGTGAACACCTGGGTCTTGATCCTTGAGGGGCCCTATACAGCTTCTTGCTAATTATCTATATCTCCCCGACCCTTCTATATAGCCGCTGCTTCATGACCGGTGCTGGTTCTCCGGTCGCTCTGGCCCCTTCGACTGCCGCCGCCGCTGTGTGACGTTCTCCCTTGCGTGCAAGGCACTGTTGGCGTATAGACCTCCAAGCAATGAAATTTTCTCCCTGACTGTGTGCACCAAGCCAATATACCGAATAGCAGACGTTCTCTTCGACCTACACCCACCCCTACCCCTAACCTCATCTTGATGGCGGCCCCCGCGTTGTCGACCGGCGGATTGATCGATCCGACCAAACAAGCCGAGTACCCGGTCGTTCTGGGCGACAGATTGACTGGGAAAAATGGCTCGGCCCAGTCGCAACTGGTCAATATCCAATATAATTACAAGACCAAATCTGCGACGGCACGGCAACGCCTCACCCGATCCCGGCAGTCCCGAGATCGCTACAATCTTACGATTACCGATAAAGCCCCGAACGCCGATAATGTCCTCACATACTCGTATCAAGGCAGTGTGGACCCTGCACAAGCCGTCTCGGACTCTGGGGAGCACAATCTGGTCCTGGTCTTCGACGCGGCGCGGAAAGTGTTCGTGTTGGAGCCGGTCGCAACGCAGCTACACTTCAATCTGCGGTCCGCCCCTGCCAAATCACAGAAGCAGGTACTTGAGCAGTATGAGCAATTACGCACACTGCAGGAGGAAGACCATGGCTCGGGCGATGACCGGGCCTCGGACAATGCCAGCGGAAACGACGACGGCCCAGCCGACGACAGTAACCCGTACGACTACCGGCATTTTCTCCCCAAGGAGAATGCGGACGATGACAAGTCGGTTTCGGACAAGACTCCGGAACCCTCCTCCTACACAAGCAGGATCGACACTCCCCTCATGTCTGCTACCAAACCCACCCCTAGTCCCCGACCTCGCCCAGTGAGCCGTCCGAACCCGCTCCACTCGAAGAAGACGTCGGATGGGGCTAGGCCCCCCAAGCCCGCGGCCGCCAGGCCACGACCCAAGTCTCCAGCCCGTCCGGTGCAGAGAAGCGAGGGAAGGAAGGCGATAGTCGAAGAAGAGGGTCCGACGGAGCCGTCTAAATTCTCGCCTTCCGACACGGGGCTAGGTGCTGTATCTTCTCAGAAGGCCATTCCTTCACCGGGGTCGAATATCATAATCGACGGTGATCTGATCATCGACATGGGCTCCCCGCCACCATCGCGTCCCTTCAGTATTAACCCAGCCCATTTCTCTTCGAACCACACCCCTGCCGACGAGGATGATAATGAGGACGATGAGGACATTGAGGACCTGCGACTCCCATCTCCGGCTGGCCACGGAGGGGTGCCGGTGGCTTCGGGAGGCGTGAACCTTGAGCCAGGGGCCGGCGTAGACGAGGACGAGCTTGAGGATGACGATGCATTAGCCGCTGAAATGGAGGCCGCATTCGAGGAAAGCGCGCGAGAAGAGGAAGAGGCCCGCAGCCAGCAATCGCAGGTGCATGCACCGTCCCATCCGTACCATATGGCTAGCGAGGATGAGAGCGAAGTCAGCGAGGAAGAATGATGCGGATTTCTGCTCGTTTTCTGCCGGGGGATTGCGACTTGGGTTGTTCTCATATGTTGTGTTCTTCCGTGGATCGATGTACATACAAGCAAGGCGCCGTTTGGAGTTTTGGCATTAGGAAACCATAATACATACGCAGCTGGTGCACCGACTGACGATGAGCAATGGAGAATCGTCCGGAGAAGTAGATCGATAGGGACAGATGATCCGGATGCGGGCGCCGATCGGCCGGGGCGGAACAACGCAATCATCCGAGCGCGGATCGTCATTGGGCGGTTCGAAATCCCCAAAAAACGAGGGCTGGAAAGGAGCAGCTCCCCGTCCGTCAGTCCGTCCGTCAGTCAGTCCTTTCGCCAACCAACTCTCGCCAGTCCCTCCATTCTCTCCTTTCCGCCTCACCGTTCACGCCCGAGACCACTCATTCCGATCCGGGCCCGGACAGTATCCCTCTCCCCCTCCCCCCGGTCGCCCCCGAAGACCTCCGATGTGTGTGGCTTCCCGATAATCGACCATCTCCGATGCGATGAAGGACATCTTCCGCAATGATTAACACCTGATCGATGCCGCACAGCAATCCGCCCAAGACCAACACCACCCTGCTTGATTCCAGGAGCACTCTCTCACCGCCAGCCTGACCAGATTCAAATCGAGCATCAGCCTACCAAGAGAGCCCCCGCCACGCGGCTGCCTTTCAATTGCAAGACACTGGGTACTGGGTGATCGGTACTAGAGTAGGACAGACCAGCTGGAAGGCCGCTTCACTTCGCGCGCGATCCGTCAGGCTGGGCGACTCTCGAGCTCCGTCCCTCTTTTTTCACTGGCCGCATTCTCTGCCTGGCCACCTGACATTCTGCCCCACGAGTATTCAATACCCCGACAGATCATTATAACCGCAACATCATTACAACCTGGTTCGTTTCCGCCGTCCTCAATGGCATCTCCAGCAGGCCATTCCGAAACCCCGCCGGTTCCTGCGCCGTCGAATCCTGTCCTCCTGCAAACGCAGGCGCATTGGTATTTCACCGATGAGGAGCTCACACGAACGCCATCGCAGCTGGATGGCATGGCCATGGAGGCAGAGCATATGAGTCGCAGCAAGGGCGTCAACTTCATCAACCAGGTGGGTATCATGCTGAAGCTGCCGCAACTCACGCTCGCAACCGCCGCCGTTTATTTCCACCGGTTCTTCATGCGACACAGCATGGTCGATCTGCCGCAACGACCCGGCACCCACCCCTATACGGCAGCGGCGGCGGCGCTGTTTCTGGCTACCAAAGTGGAGGAAAATGTGCGCAGGATGAAAGAGCTGGTGGTTGCTTGCTGCCGCGTGGGGCAGAAGCAGCCCAACATGGTCGTGGACGAGCAGTCCAAGGAGTTCTGGCGATGGCGCGATACCATCCTGGTTAACGAAGACATTGTCCTGGAAGCGCTGTGTTTCGACCTGCAGCTCGAGCAACCGTACCGCATCCTGTACGACTTTTTGGGCTTCTTCTTCATGCAAGAGAACAAGCCGCTCCGCAACGCCGCATGGGCCTTTGTCAACGACTCCGGATACACCGTCCTTTGCCTGCAGTTCCCAGCCCGGACCATTGCGGCCGCTGCTCTCTACGCTGCCGCCCAGCACTGCGCCGTCGGGTTCGAAGACGACGCGCTGGGCCGGCCGTGGTGGGAGCAGATCGATGTGGACCTGACCCAGGTGCGTCGTGCATGTATGCGAATGGCAAAGCTGTATGAGACCAACGCCACGAATCGGAATAGCCCGTACTACTTGACCACCCCCATCAGCACAGACGAGGGTACTGAGAAGACCAGGATCCCGCGCGCGGGTGGCCCGACCGACACTACGCGTCAGACCGACAACGCACGGGAGACCGACGCCGTCAACGGTCGGAAGCGCTCCAGGGAACCCGACGAGGTGCTTCCTTCCGCCCCGAAAACCGACTCGACGTATCCGCAAGACTCAGGGCCGGCGACGCAAAACGGTGGACGGTCCCCCAAGCGACCCCGGACGGACACGGAGGGGGCGTCCGACGTGAAGGCTCCGTCGTCGCGCATTCCCAAGGCATCTGTCCCCAGCGGGGGGCCCTCCTTCTCCCAGGACCGCCAGCACGCGAACGGCCACGGTGCCCCGGCTCCATATCCGCACGCGTACTCAACTCCATCCCGGCATCCGCATCCCCTGCCACCGCCCCCTCGGCCCTTCCCCCGCCGGGACAGTACGAGCAGCCGGCCCGGGGGAGGGAACCCGGGGATGCCCGTCGATCCGATCCAGCAGCGGATTGACGAGATTGTGCAACAGAACATGCCTTCGCAAGGCGGGCCTGGCAGGGCGGACCGCCGGCCCCTTGAACGACCTCGGGGCGACTGGGCACCGGAGCCCGAAGCAGGGCGACGGCGACGGCCGTCTGGCTCGACGACGGGGGGCAGGCAACCGTCGCTGGAGGAGGAGGAGCAACAACCCCCGCTGCCCCTACCGTCTCCCCCTCCACCGCCACCCCCGGAAGAAGAACCCCGTTCGCCATCGCAGCCGGAGCCGCCCCAGGCGCCGGAACCAGAGGACGACGGGGGCGGCAGCGAGGAGGGCGAGCTATGACGGTTTCACCTGGATGGATACCTTTTGGACTGAAACACCACCACCACTACCACCACCAACCCCCCCTCTCTCATCCCGCCCTACACCGTATATACTCTAGTAGTGTGGACGAACAAGACGGAGCATGAATGACCGACTGATACCTACATACCTACCTTCCACCGCGATGGCGTTGGGAGGTGAACGCACACATTCCCCATTATCCTCCGATGGACCCTCGAAGCAGGCCGGAGTCGGAGGACGGGAAGACAACGGAAGGTGGAGGAGGAGGGGGGGGGAATGAGACGCAGCATCTGTAATTAACTATATAGTTCTACTACCGTTGAATTAGAGCGCTCCTGCACGCGGGAGCCATCCGCCCGCCATTGATCTCAATTTCCGAAGGGGAGGGGGGAGGGGGGGGGTGG